>SNQJ01S0024518.1:27616-45003 GCA_010110895.2 Picea sitchensis | reverse complement strand
GTATTTTACAGTCTCTGTACATTTATTTCGTTAATAGAAATCGTGTATTACTGTATATCTGTGACTCTTGTTTTATTTCTGCTATATCTCTGTTATATTGTTGTCTCTCTTGCAATATCTCTAAATATTTATGTGTTATATCTTCGCTCTCATTTCGTGCCAAAAATAATCTGGATCAGATGAATCCCTTGGTGGACATACGGTATAGTTGTGTTGCAGTTGTTGGAGGTGGCCTTGGTATCCACCTTCCATATTCCATTCACTATGTAAATCCATGGGTGTCCCGCTACCAAGGAGAAAGCAGTGGAGCCTAGGGGCATTTGTAACAGTGCATTTTTTTGTGAAAGAGGAAGACCTCATAGAATCCATTTTGTGAGAAGGGAAAAAATTGCAATGGTAGCAGGTCATCCTCTTTTCCACATTGATGATAGGTTGGGCAGTTTGTTGTCCACGATGTAGGCACTAGTGTTTGGATGCCTTAGAAAAATTGTTCTTGAAATCCTTTTGGAAGAGGTGAATTATTTTCATTGGGAAGCCATGATGACAGTGCTAAAGAAATGGAAACTTGCTTGCAGGAGAAAGGTAGTTATTTTCTATGTGACAGATGGAGACAATGAAGGAGTCAACCAAGAAAATGTTGATAGTTGACCTGGATGTTGCAGCCAGAAATGCAAACCAAGATGACAAGAAAATTGTTCTCCCACTTCATTTATGGGGACCTAGGATGAGGCAAAGCATGTCCTGGGAAGTTTTTGGATCATTTCCGGATGACCTAGAGATCAAAGGTTCATTGGTTGAAGGTGATAAAAGTATTGGTGTGAACATGGCTCTCTTAGGAAAGAGGTATGGAATTATTTTGGTTGGCTCATTTGACTTAGGATCACTTAGGATAGACTATTAGAACATTTGAGGGTAGTGGTTTTGATAGCCATTTGCCACCATGTTTTTAGATGTAGAGTTACAAGAGGTGACTTGATGTTTGGAGGCAAAGGTGGTGACTTTGCCTTGGTTTAAAATAATTGTACAGACATATTGAAGTGTATTACGGAAAGATCATTTTGGGCATGAAGATGTACATTCTCATGGATTTGTCTTGGGGACACCTAAGTTGAAACAATCATGAGGGAGTTCAATGTACAAAAGCATGGAAAAGTTTATCAAAGTAATAATGCAATAGTAGTTCCAAGGGTGCAACACTTAGATGTTTTGACAATCTTCTTAATGAAGGTTCGGCTACAATTGTAATAGGAACTTGCGGTAGCGACGACACATATTATAGTCACAACAACAAGAGGAAGCAATAGTAGAGGAATTTTTTACAAAGTTGGGCAAAGATGCACTTGTCCATGGATTATATGGGGGTGGTTACATCGCAAATTTGTCATGGATAATGCGGAGTAGTTGGGAGTGTCGATTGTGGATGGATGCATGGGTCTAAACAATTGACTTGAGGACAACATGTTCTTGTGGATGTTTCTGAGGACAACAAAAAAAATTAGAGGGGGTGGATTTTTTTTGCAGTTGCATTGCAACTTTGCCATGGCCAATGCGGAGGATTTGGGAGTCTCTATTTCCAAAGGATGCATGGGTCTGAATAATTGAATTGAGGAAAATAGGTTCTTGATGATGTTTTCTAGGTTAGTAACAATTTTTAGTGGGGGAGGATATAAGACCCTTGCCTAGAGTGGTTTTGGGCACCTCCATTTCACAATCACCTTGGTGGCTAGTGATTGGTGTGGATGGAAATATTAGATGGATGATGCCTAGATGAATTAGTTTTGGGAACCTTAGCGCATCGATAAGGCACACCTTGGATAGTTGGATTCCTTGACCTGTTGACAAGGCACACCTAAAATTGTTGGATTCCTTGGCATGTTGACAAGGCACACCTCAAACAGTTGGATTCATTGTCCCATTCACAAGGTGTGTCACATATGAAGTTGGGTGCCCCTGCACACATATAAGGCGCATCAAAGACAGTTGTAGAACACACTGAGTCAAACACATGAAGAGCATATTGGATAAGGAATTAGATAGACACGAGGAAGCTTGTTACAGGAAACCTCATCTGCAAACATGTACTTTCCAAGACAAATGAAGAAGTGACAAGAAATCTTGATGACTTGGGTTCCTAGACTTATATAGATTAACAGAGTTAGGTGGTCCACACTTCGGGGTTGTGATGGATGGTTGAGGTACCTTCAGGAATAAGTTTCCATGGATCACAGCCATGGGGTGCACTTGTCAGGAGTACAACATTGGTCGCACATCTATCAAGCACACATCTTTCAGACACCTTGGGAACATTTGGACAAACTTGGGTAAATCGAACGCAGTTATGCATACTCATATGCGTTGGGTGCACTTGGAATGATTGGGATGAACAAGATGAGTGTATGTAGTTGCCTTTATATGTTTGAGATGGATTGGACATCGAGCTGCAATTGGGTACATTTATCGACAGTTGGATAACACGACCAGGCAGGCGAGACGACCTTAGCAGGCGTGAGATAATCTAGATGGGCTCAAGACAACCTAGGTGGATGAGATGACCTAGATAGGCTTGGTATGACTTGGGTAGACTTGACATGATTTGGTACAATTCAATGGAACGATTGACAAACAAGTCACCAAAGGAGAGGGAGTAGACTCAATGGCACTTGGGTTCACTTTGGAACGATGTGGGATTTCAAGCATGTAGCAAGATTATATATATAGGAGGATGTCTCAAAGTGCTAAGGCATGAAGAAAGAAGTGCTAATTCATTCTCAAGGAGTGTAAGGAGTTCTACAATTGTGATAAGTTTAGGGTTGGGAACAATGGAATGACTTGCACTGCCTCAGTGAGATAAAGAGTGAAATAGGACCTATAGGAGAGAGGCCCAGAAATTCTTCAAGGGTTGGATTGTGAAAGGTTGTTGGGTAGTTTGGGAGAAGGATATTTGCCTTGGTTTCTTTGTACATTTGTAATTGAGTTGCAGGAAGTTGGCCACACTCCCCCATTGTATCATGTAAACATTCTTCATATAATAAAGGGTTAGGCATATGCCTTGGATGCCACCCAATCATATGTGTTGTGTATTGTGTATGATTTATGTTTGTTGTATGTTTATGTTCCTTACATATTGTTAATTAGATAATTACTAAGTTTTACTACTACTAAGATGTTTTAAGGTTGTGGTTGGAAATGTGCCTCTCGTTGGATGAACTAAATTGTGTTGGGCATGGATGGGCATTTAATGTGTAGTAGCCTAAGACAAAATTATGAGTAGACCTTAGGTGAAGAGGCATAGTTTGGTTGTATTAGGTGCAGGTTGGCCAAGCCACTGCAACTAAGGCAAGGTAATGTCGCACGACCTCACATCTTGGAATGACTTGGGAGGACTCAAGTAGACTATAGGGTTGTGACAAGTGGTGTCTTCCAAGTTTGGTTAAAGAGTATCTTCAATAGGAATGTCTTCTCAGTAGTTGTGTGGAGATACTTCCATTTGAAATAATTTTTGTTTCTTACATTTGTTCCCTTTGAAATATCGCTCACCACTATTATAACAAAGATGGAGGCATTGGCATTCTACCATCTCTTTGGGAGATAACTTGTGGATTCAAGCTAGTTGTGAGTTGGGGGAGCTGGGGGTAGCCGCCATAGGAGGGATAGGGTGAGCAGTGAATAAAGGTATCTTGGTTTGTGCATTGATCACCATCTCAACTTGTTTGTCTCTATCACAAGCTTCCAACGATGTTTTTGGGTGTTGCATGATGATGTGTGCTCGAACTACTTCCTTGATACCACTAATGAAAAATTATTTTTAAAATGAATCAGAGAGGCCCTCTATGTGGATTGTGAATTACTCGAAGGAAGTAATATAGTCCATAACTATGTCGATTTGGCACAATTTTTTCAGGCATCCCAAATGGTGAGTGTCATGTTCAAAATGAGCATATCGGACTTGCACAAACTGGGTCCATGCAATGTGGCCTTTATAATCCTTCGTATACCATTTCCACCACTGTCAATATTTGACATTCAAATATAAGACCTCAAATTTTAGTTTTTGTTGATCATCGATAATGCCATGGAAAGAGAAATAATGTTCCATTTGGATAACCCACCCCAAGGGATCAGATTATGTTGGCCTTTGGAAAATGGTGCCATGAATTGTGATCCTAAAAGTGTGGGTGGGGGTTATCCTAAAACAACATGTGTGTGGCTTTCACTTCATGTTATGGGATTTCCTCCATGGTTGGATCTGGTATATTGACAATCAAGTAGGCACCTAACAATCTAAAGATTTTGCCTTGGGATTTCATTGTTTCATTCATAATATTAAGTGTATATTCAATGTCAACAACCTTGTCTTCTAGAGGTTGGTGCTTAACAGGCTGGGCATGTTGTGAGTTCTTGAATTTTATTGCGCTTGTCGTGCTTATTGTTGGGCATGTTGGGCTTGTTATTGGTTCTTAGAGTTGGCCATTATGTGAGTTTGAACCATCGTACCACCCAAGATTTTATGGAAGTGTTATTCTTCACTTATCTCACTGTGATCAGTGGCTTGAATAGAGTTTGCTTAGATATATAGCTCCACCTGAAAAGGGTTACCTAAGAGGTATACCCACACAATCAACATGTCACAAGGAATATTTTGAGATAGTCATCACACATAATGGTGTTGGAAGGAACTAGATTATTTTATTTTTCTAAGTACTACTCTTGTGGAAGTATTACTCTTGGTGATTATAATTGTGGTAATAGAATCTCCAAATTCCTTTTGGATGAAGAGATGTAGGAATTTCGCTAGCTAAACACAAAAGCAAGGGTTTGCAAGGTCATAGAGATAGAAGAGTGTCGGGTGCTATATCTTTCTAATATACATGTGGGGTACAACAAACGTACTCGACCCAATATCTCAAGGAAACAACTAAGGAGGATCGACTTTTCCCTTAGCCATACAACTGGACTACCCAAGTTCTAGAGAGTGATCTCCTCGAGTGTTGTTCTTAGTGTACTATAACAATAAGAGTACCAATTAGTTGATCTAGAATTCATTTTAGGTATACTTAGGGGCCTTCTAATATACTCGAAGATACATGGAAATGAGATTCCATGTGCAGGTGTGTTCTAATGCGATACTACTCGAAGGGGTACGAACATGGGTTACATGGGTTTCCAACAAAGTGATTATACTTGTATTTTTGGCATGTATTCTTCCCTAACCGCAATTTTACATGTTGAACAATAAATCATTATGTTATTTAAAGATGTCATAATATGTCTCTAGCTTGAAAAAAGTTTACTAAAATTCAGAGGCATGCTAGCTAAGGAAAGAGATATGATACCACTTGTAGTGTTCCTTAACGCTTAAATTTAAAATACAACCAAGTATACACAAAATATAATTGTAATAACCGGATACAAGAGACAATAAGATGAAAGATGTAAAATATACCCTTGTATTAAGATAATTTGAAGAAGGAAACAATGTTCACTTTCCTCTTAAGGCAGGGTGACCTTTCACCGAGTAGAGCTCCAAATACAACAACACATGACAAGCATTCCATAGACTCATTTCTCTTCAAATAGATTTTCAATAGAAAAAAAACCCTAATTAATTACGGTCCCATCACTAATGGGTACAAATTGCCTAGTGGGACTTATAAAGTGGACCCTTTTACATTAAATAACTATCCACTACTATCCAATGGGCCTTATTCAAAGATGATAGTTGCATACAACAATTAATTAACTCCTACGTAGCATAAAGTAGGGAGGTTAGGGTAGGACCCTAACATATTGACCCCTTTTCCCTACCTTTACTCCTTCGTCCAACCCACAAGAACCCCCTTATCCAAATTTTTGGAACCACCCAAAGAAATATCCCCAACAAAACCTTCATTGACAATGCTAGAAAAAACCACATCATCCCCTTTCATCGAGGTTGACCGTGAATATTCAAAGACATTGACCCCTACTATGGGTTCATTAGGATAATCCACAAGTTGTATATTGTCTTCATCCATGATGCATCGAGAATGTAGCTCCAGCTAGGGTTTCACCAATGTTATGGGTTCACCAAGCTTCTTTTCCCACCTTTTTTAGATATTTAGAATGTGTCGTTCATTGAATTTTGGTTATTGATGTTAATTTTGTAAATTAAGAAATATTCTTGGGTATAATATATTTCAAAGTGAAATAGAGACAAGATGGGAGCGAGGCTCGGCTCCTCTTGAGAATAATAAGGTTGGTATTGACATATAGGAATTTCATGCTACATGCATAGACGTCGACCTATTTAAAGGCTAAGACAAAAACAAATCCCATTATAATAGTAATATGATGTTTTTTTTTTCATAAGAACCGGTGGATTTATATTAATATGAAAAAAAGGCATGGCCTAGACCACATGATACAAAAAAAAGAGTTCAAAATTATGTAATTCCAGCTCTAACATACCTTATATCAACCTGTTGTTTATCTTCCATCTATCCCTTGTCCATTTCTTACTACTACTGTTATTTTTAACTACATAGATTCGAGAAAAAATACCAATTATACATACTGATAGACAAAAAATACACTAGGTATTATTGGTTTTTTCTAAATCAGGAGCATTCTTTGGTTGTTCTTGTTCCTCATCGACTTCCACTACAGTGTTTAGGTCCAGCAAAATTCCCGCTTCAGTTGCCTTTTCTCTTGATTGTCCTGCAACCGAATTTGAATTACCAGGTTCCTCATTCCTCTGTGTTATCTATATTTGAAGAGAAACTAGATGATGTTGCAAGAAGTCTATTTCATCCTGGAGTTGACCGATGAGAACACGATGTTGAATGAGAGTATCAAGAGTGAATGGTGTTGTAGAACTAAGGGAATTTACTCTGAAAGTAAATATTTTCCTTTCCTCATTGCTAGCCTCCATTTCCTCATTCACATTTTCTATCCAATCCATGTTGTCCATACTAGCTTCTTTATCCAAGAGAATCCGCGGGGGGACAAAATTGAACGTTGAGAACTGGATGTTTCAAAACCTTAATCAACCACACAGAAGTTTTTGCAGAGTACCTTCTAGAGCCCGGCGTAACTTCTCCAGAGGCACTCACCTAATTATAGCCACCAATTGCGACAGAACCCAATCTTGTTGAAAACTCCCCAGAATTGTCGAATGACCCAGTCTCACCAGGGGACGACTGACCCAAACACTTCCAAGACAAACTACAAATCCAATTTTTTACAATGACATGGAAAACCTTATTCCCAATTAAAGTTGCATTTCCTTCAATGTGGCATACTTTCTTATACATACATGAGATATCCTTCACAAGCTGGCCATGCATCTCCCAGGTATTATTGACGATACCCTCCTTAATTAGGCTATATATATGTACTTTTTCATCCTCACCACCTTCCATGATAATCATCATACTTCTCCCCTACTCCAGAGCCATCGAAATAGTTGTGATTGCGATCCCACACTATATAGACTTCCTCCTATGACTAATCCAGCCATGCGCTAGTTGATATCACCCATTATTTCAAATGACGGTTCCCAAGCGCTTGAGTGAAATGACCGACATGAGTAATGGTCTTGTCCCTTCCATGGGGCTGAGAGATATTACCATGTGCCTTAACCTTTTATAACACTTGGACACAATCATTTTCACAGAGGAAGAACGACAAGCACCTCTCCATTCACCCCCATATGACCAGGAGCTAACCCAATGGCCTTGTTTTCTAAGGTATCCGAAACAGTGTTATGATGTCGGAGGATGTGAAAAAAGTGTTCTTGAAGACCATGCAGAGTTTTTCTAATGTGATCCACTCGATTTTTTAGACTTGTATCTTTCGAAGAGGAGGCCTTGATAAAATAGAAAATTGTATTTTTAGAATCGTTGACTATATTGATAGCATTGATTTTTCGCTTTGTTGTCAATTGTATGCCAATATACATAGCATATTCTTATGCTTTGTTATTGGTAGTGACTCCTAGATTCCAAGAATACTCCATTAGTTGATTTCCTCTAGGGTTGAAGAGCACCCTTCCTGCACTTGGCTCCTCGGGGTTTCCTTTAGAAGCTCCATCCAAACATAAGGTGTAATTGGTTTGAGAAGAGATCCAAGCTTGCAAATCTAAAGAAGTATAATCTAGCTGCCATTTTGATCTGAGAAGTGGTTTGTCTCGTATCAAGTAGAGCACATTAATATTAGCCATCCATCTTTCTTCTTTCTGATTTAAATATGTGGGACTTCCATTCTTATTATTTTAGGATTAAATAAATATACCTATTATCGCACAATTTGTACTTTCCCAAAATCCAAAGGCAAGTGAACAACAAATTGGCATAACATGAGGTTGTCCTATCACTGTCACCTAAATAAGACACCTCTTTCCTTTTAGGGGTGAAATCCCAGGGGAGACGTCCCCGGTGACCTGGGGGTTTGAGAAGGCAAAGGTAATAGTGTCAGGAAAATTTCTTCCCCTCTCACAAGTCACTGATCAGAAAGTCCCAAAGGTTTAATAATATGAAGCAAAGATATGCTTAAGTGTACCTGCCCAGAACAAGACAAAAAGAAAAACACTATTTTGCAAGTAACAATTGATATTAGTGCTTCGAAAAACCTTGGACTTTCAATAAAAGCAATGAGTTGATATAAGATGACCCAAACAGAAATTTATAACATCAATGTATATATGATGATAGCTTCACAATTTATGCCTCAAACAAGCTTCAAAATGACCCAAAATGGTAACCTAGAATTAGCAATATGATAGCACTTGTCAGAAGCTAAGAATCCAATGTAATAATCAACTTTAACAATTGCTTTTAGGAGATTTTATTGCTGTAATATATGGTTGTATCTTAATTTTGTAACAGCAGCAAAAATGTTAGTGAATTAATCTAATCTAAGGTTAGTAATAGTTAGCAAAGAGCTTGAGGTATAAGGTTTAAGGGTTGTTTTCATCAATCAATCAAGTATAGGGTATAAACCAATGTATTTAGGGCTAATGGAGTCAGTTTTTGCAGCATCAATCCTAAAGGAAACAAATGATAATGTGTGAACTAAAGACAAGAGGGAGAATTGTTGGGGTGTCGGTAACTCAAGGCCTCAATCACCAACCCCTAGAAGGAAAACGACTACCAGGAAGTNATAAACCAATGTATTTAGGGCTAATGGAGTCAGTTTTTGAAGCATCAATCCTAAAGGAAACAAATGATAATGTGTGAACTAAAGACAAGAGGGAGAATTGTTGGGGTGTCGGTAACTCAAGGCCTCAATCACCAACCCCTAGAAGGAAAACGACTACCAGGAAGTAGGTAACCCTAGGCCCTAGCAGTTTTCCTTCTTCTTTAGCTCAAACTTGAGATAAATAAAATCTTTATGAAGCAATGGTGTTAGAGTGCTACAAAGGTAGGGCTCTAGCACATGCTTCAATAAATATGTCTTCTAGAAAAATCTAGTAGGTGGATAGCTATTGAGATAAGGAAAATAACATGTGCTTAATATCCTAGGGTTTTACACTAGCAATTTCATAATATTAGTAAATGAAAAGTAAAACATACTATAACCATTCAAAGAAAGAAGAATTGCAGATTTTCACTTACATTCACCAAGAATAATCTAGCAATATGCCCTAGTTGAAGACTTTCCACCAAGAAAATGCCAAAATACACCAAGAGAAACCTCCTCCAAGAGTTGTGCACCACTTAATTTCAGCCAATGAGCCTCAAAGAGGCCGAATTTCAGACCTCACTTGTGTGAGTGAAAGATGATGAAAAAATACATGGGACTTTTCCCTTATTTATATAATTCAAATGACCTTTAATAACAAATTAGGTCAAAAATGGCTGACATGGCCAGTTACATCAAATATCCAGTTTTTTACATAAAATTGACAAATTAAACCTTAAAATGTGCAAAAGAGGTGACGTCATGCCCTTCTAGGGTGATGTTGGGCCTCCTAAGTGAGACATTGGCCTCGAGGAGCAAAATGTTAGGACTTCCAAGGCCTCCAGATCATGCCACACATGCCACTTGGCACACAACTGCCTCCATCATGTCCATCTGACATTGGGTGACGTCAAGGGTCACAAGGGTGACGTCATGGGCCTTCCAAGGCCAACATTCAGGGGGAAAGGCAAGAACCCCCTGGGTCCATGCCTGCCAAGGTGTCTCTGGTGGAACATCCTCCTCTCTCTTCGGTGCAAGCCTCTCGTATATGCATGCCCCTAGCTGGGATCTTAGCATCCATTTGGTGGGATTTTATCCCTATGGAGATTTGAGGTAATCATCTCCCCATATGTACCTATCTGTCGGGCGTGGTATTGCAGTAACAACAAGTACGCCCTCAATGGGATCATAAGTCACAGTGATCATAGCAATGCCAATCACATCTAATAATCAAGTTACCAAAACATGTGCATCCTCCTCTTCCCAGACAAGTGCTCAAAGATGTTATGTTATTCTATAAGCCAGGTTTGGAGAGGGTTCCAAGACGTCCTATTGGGATAATTCTCGATAGGTGTGGGGTGTTTTCTAGGTGAAGAACAATCTACATCATTTAAGTGCATGAGATGGTGTGGGGGATGTTTGGGCAAGGGGTGCAGTGATGACAGGGAAATGTATGTCTTACCTGTGGGTGCCTCTGAAGAGGGTGAGTTGCACCTTATCATCGATTCAATTGTTTCCTCTCTCTCCAGTGACAACGTTACCCACAAGCATTTCACGGAGATGAGAAGGTTGGCTCATGATGAGACCCCATTTCTCTTGGTTATGCCACCAAGATCCACTACCCTAGAGTGATGACTAGATGAATACTAGTTTCATACCGCTACATGCCCATGGACCTAATAGGTTGGCTCCTGATGAGACCCCCTATCCTCCAACTAGGTCTTGAGTTTTATCTTTTTATGGGTCCCTTCTTTTCTTGCTAAGAATCCTTTTATTGTTTTCTTGGGGATCCCTAGGAGAAGCATCTCAAGGTTTTGATATTTGGCTTTTAACTTTAGCCAACTACTTTTACCCTCTATGCCTTCAGCCCATTCTTCCCACAAGGCAAGGTACAACCCTTACTAACTTGGAAAACCCAATGCCCAAACCAATGTAGGGGATAGATGAGAGGGAAGATGATGAAAAGTGATCAAGATGGTAGGAATGGACGATGACCTTTCATAAACCCAGCCAGTGGCAACTCACTCTTAAGGGAACCAACTTGCTAGGGAATTCTCTCATCCCCCCCAATTATGGACAAGTCAAACGGCATAAAGTCCAAGCACACGTCATGAAGCAAAAGACAATTAAATGCACATATTCAAATGTTTTGAGAATCAGAGTGACACATACCATGATACCCAAACTCATTACCTCATGGAGCAAGACCCACTACTACTTAAGAACCAGGTCGATGGTATGGATGTTGTTGTTGCTGACAGAATGGAAGCATTGAAGAAGAAGGATGGGCCATCCAGGGCCGAGCTCAAGTCAATATGGCTCTCGGTACTCCATGTGTAGGACCTGTGGGCCTCGAGACATAATCTCCCTAGTTATCCCTAGGCTAGGGGATAACATCTAGCTCCAACTCGGGGACATGTGCTCACCGTAGAGTGCATGAGAACCTCAACATCTCTGGTATGACCTGTGACCTGCTAGATCTCAACAAGATTTATTAGTAATCATTTGGGGTGGTGATATCACCCCTGGCTCATATATGATAAGATGAAATACAAGTAAGCAATCATATATAAAAATGGAAATACAACTACTTTAGCATGAAATGCAGATGGTATATACAATGAATGAAAAATACCTACATACTTACCTTCACTTACCTGTCATGTTGTTGGCAAGTAGTAACGCTTGATGTGTATAACATTCACAGGTAACTTCAAAGCCTCTCCTTCCAGAGTTCCCAAATTTAACAAGTTTGTTCCTGCGGAACTCATGATCCTGTAGGGACTTGTCCATAGTCCATCAAACTTCTTGTGCATACCAGGTTTCTCCCTTCTTTTGTCCCATAACAATACTAAATCTCCTTCAGCGAAATCCCTCTCATTTTCCTTGTGATCGAAGGTGTTCTTGATCCTTTCCTGGTCTCTTTCCATTTGGCCTAGGGCAACTCTTCTAGATTCATCCAACTCTACTAATTGGTTAATTCGCCCTTGGATTGCCTCTCCATCAGTGGTGTATTGTTGAGAAAAATAGAGGATAGGTATTTGGAGATTCACATGAAGTTTGGCTTCTAACTCGTACACTAGTTCAAATGGGGTCTTTCCTATTGAAGTCTTTGTTGTTATTCGGTCTGCCCACAAGTTATACTTAATTTTCTTGTCCCAAAACCTCTTGTTCTCTCCCACAACCTTTGTTATTATGTTCATAAGGTTCTTATTGCTTGACTCTGCCAACCCATTCCCTTGTGGGTAATAATTTGAGGAATGAGATAGAACAATGCCATATTTGAAACAAAATTCCACTAACGCAAGAGAACTTAAGGCTTTGGAATTGTCAGTGGTAATCTTGGATGGGACCCCAAATATTGTTATGATTCTCTCCTCCAAAAAGTTCATGACTACCTCCTCAGTGGATTTCTTTGTGGGAATAGATTCCACCCACCTAGCAAAATAATTTGTGGTTGTCAAAATCCATCGGTAACCATTACTTGAAATGTCTTTAAACTCCCCAATAAAGTCTAATCCCCACTGTTGGAAAGGAGCTTCTACCACAACAGGTTTCAAAGGTTGTGACGGGACTTTTTGTTTACCAATAAAGTATTGGCAAGGTTGGCATGATCAGACATATTGGTGAGTATCAACGAACGATGTTGGCCAATAATATCCAACTCTTAAGATCTTTTGTGCGGTGGTACGAGTAGTGAAATGTCCACCACAATGTCTAGAGTGTAATTCTTTCAATAGTTCATTAGCTTCTTCTTAGTTCACACATATAAGGAGAACTCCATCAGGGTCTTTCCAACCAAGGCCATTCTAATTCAAACAGTATTTCATAGCTTTAAGTCTCAAGGCCCTTCTTTTGTAGTCTACTAGATGGTCTGGGCACGATAAGTTCTTAAGGTAGTATATTATGTCAGAGTACAATTCATCGTGTTCTAACTCACTAACCACCACATTTATTTGTTCGCTTTCTCCTATCTGTATAGCCTCTTGGTTTCTCTCAGTCATCATTTGGGCTAAACCTTGTCCCTTTACAATCTTGGTGGGTTTTATCTCTAAGTCATACTCTTGGATCTTCGAAACCCACTTACCCCTAGTACCCATACAATCTTGTTGTGATAAGACATATTTTACTGCTGGGTAAGGGACATAAGCCTTAATCTTATTATAACCCACGTAGTTTCTAAAGTGCTTAAGGGATTTCACCAAAGTGTAAGCTTATTTTCCAGTAATTGGATAGTTCAACTCCAAATCCCGAAGGAATTTACTCATGAAAGTGATTGGGTGTTCATGGTCGTCAATGTCTTTCTGCAACAAGACACCTGCAATAGTGTCTNAAGAGAATATTATGAAGTCTCGTGAATAGTCAGGACTAACCAGAACTGGGACTTGGGAGATGGCATATTTTATGTCTTTAAAGGATTTAATGATCTTCTCATCCTACCTGAATACAGTGTCTTTTTTTAGTAATGCACTCATGGGTTTTATTCTTTCGACGAAGTTTGGGACAAATCTTCAAATGAAATTTATTTTTCCGAAAAAGGATTGTAGGGATTTCTTGTTAGCTTCGGGGCGTACATCCTTGATAGAATGGATCATTTTCGGGTCTATATAAATTCCTCCTTCTGAGGCTATGTGTCCCAATAGTTTCCCTTTATCTATCCTGAAAATAGAATTCTTAGGGTTCAAGGAGATACCATACTTTCTACATATTTTAAAAACAATTATGAGGGGTGAGATGTGGTCTCTCCTTTCCTTTGACATGACTATGAGATCATCTTGCAAAATTTCTATGATTTTCTGAATGAGATCCCTAAAAACAGAGTTTATTTCTCTTTGAAAGGTTGCACCCGCATTCATAAGGCCTAAAGGCATTCTCAAGTACATGAATTTTCCCCAAGGTGTGATAAATGTCATTTTAAGTTGGTCTTCACTTTTGAGTAACACTTGGTTGTATCCAAAAAATCCATCCAGCATGGACATCAACCCTGCCCCTATGATCCAAAATGGATACAGGAAGGCCTAATAATCAAAGTTCTTAGAATCAAACGAAACCAATGCCATCACATCTGTCTCGTCGCGTTGATTTTGGCCATATAAAGTTTTTCAAAAATGGACGTTGTATGTGAAAGATATCACGTTTTGACCAATTTCCCAAACAGGCAAAAAATCAATTGGTCAAAGGACATGTGGCACCTTCTAGAGATGACATGTGGCAGTGGAAAATAATGACAGGTGGTAGTGGACACATGGCAGGTTCAGTTGTTGACTAGGCAGATGAGTTGGAAGGTGATTGTGTTGGTGACATGGTTGTATGGGCCAATCATGCAATGCCGCATGGCCCAACCCAATGTTGCCACGTGGCACCCTAATTAGGGAAATAAGGATCGGTTCAAAATTTGGTATATTTATCATCCTTAGGATTCGAACTCGAGACATATTCAAAGGCCAACAATCTCGACCAAATCCACTAACCACCAAGTCAAGTTAACACTTGTTAAAATAATGTGGCAAAATTTTATTTAAGGAGATATGCCATATATTATGGATAAACATATGAACGCACTCCAATATTTTGTTGGCATGTTTACAAGAAGAGCGTGCTTGTCATTGATGGCAAGAACAGCAGCAACGATGGCATGTCTATAGGCAAGAACAACAGCAACGATAGCAAGATTACAGTTATTGATGGCAAGAACAACAACGACGAAGGTATGGTTACAGGAAAGAATAGTAGCGACGTTGGCAGGTTTACAGTTGGGAGACAACAATGGAAAACAGGTAGGCAAGGAATATCAGCAACGATGATCGCATGGAAAGATCAGAAGCGTAACAATGAAGAGAAACAGTGATCGTTGGATACCATTCAAAATTCCCGATGACCGTCAGATCTGAATCCAAATAGGAGGAGCGCAAATATGGAGGACAGATCTCGGGCGTTAGATCCAAGCACAGGGTCCGACCATCATTGGATCCAGGAGAATCTGCACATTCTTTAAAGTGCTAGGAGAAGCGGGCTTACAAAATCCTGAAAGTAGGAGGACCATCCATCTTCGGGAAGGACATGTGGTCACAGATCAACATTTAGCTGACTGGAAAGTCAAAGGAAGGAGGTGCCCTAACCTTTCTAAATCACGAAATGTGAAACCATGATTTAATCTGAGTCATTGATCAAAGTGAGATCGTAGACCGTTGATCTGACTCCATTTCAGAGTTTCGGATACGGGGAGTTGGAGGTGTCAAGGACACTCACAACAAGAATGATGAAATCGCGAAATACGAAACGCCAAAATACCTTTAGATCATTTCGGGGTTCATGACTTGGAGTGTCGAAACACTTCATCATAGAAATGTTGAAACACCGAAATGCAAAACATCGAAATACCTTCAGATCATTTTGGGGTTCGTGACTTGGAATGTCGAAACACTTCATCACAGAAATGTCGAAATGCGAAATGTCGAAATACCTTCAGATCATTTCAGGGTTCGTGACTTGGAGTGTCGAAACACTTCATCACAGAAATGTCGAAACACCGAAATGCGTTTTCGAATAAGGTTGTGGTCACAGCCAGTGGTCACATCTGCAGAAGATGGAGGAAGGAGCTAGTGCAACCAAGCTCCATTTCGGTGATCGCGACTTGGAGTGTCGAGACCCTTCATCATAGCAATATCAAAATGCGAAATTGCTAAAGAGATTTATGGATAAGCGCTTGGTCACCGCCGGTGGTCACATCGTCAAAGAGCTGTAGAGAAGAGCTCGAAGAGACAAGCTCCATTTCAGAGTTTGGGACATGGAGAGTCGAGACGACTCTTCACAGAATCCCTGAAACGTGAAATGTGAAATGCGTGTTCAGAATTGGCCCTTGGTCATAACCTATGGTCACATCGATGAAGGCTCAAGGGAGGAGCTAGCACGAAGCTAATCTCCATTTCGAAGATCGCGACTTGGAGAGTCGAGATGCCTCACAACAGAAATTGTCGAAAAGTGAATCGTGAAAGCGCCTTCTGAACAGGCGTGTGGTCACCGCCTGAGGCCACATGTGAAAGGAAAGGTGAAAGGTGCCAAAGGCATAAGGCTCAAGAGGTTCACAGTGTAACTTCCAGAAACCACTGATTGTTTCTGCACAGAAAAATCAAAGAGGCCCCAGTGTGATTGCCAGAGGAGTTGAAGAGTCTCAAGGCATCTGCCAGTGGAATGAAGACTGTTCATAGAGGCGATTGACATATGGAAGAGAGTTGAAGCCTGTAACTGCAATAGAGAGGATGAGCTCAACTATGATAGAGAAGACGAAGAGTCTTGACTTCTAGACAGGCTAAGGAATCTCAGCATAACACCCAGTGATGATGAACACATGGGGATAACCGCCAGAAAAGATGAGGAATTGCCATGATGATCAAGAAGAGGACTCGACATGAGGAGAACATGCAGAACAGAGAGAGTGTGTTGATGCTCGAGGGAGTGAAGTGGTGGCAATGTGGAGTGGCAGTGAAAATCTCGATGTGGAGAATAATGGCGCAGGGAGAGCATGCAGAAGCATTGCGCATATAGCATGCACAAGGTGCACAAAGACTTGAGGAAGGCAGAACAAAGAAGAGATGTGTGTTGTTGTTGAGAGGGATTCAGAAGTGTAGAAGGAGGCAGTGTGTAGCAGCTAAAATACACAGAAGAGGAATGGTGCATTGAATGGACATGGCACATAGAGCATAAAAGGTAGAAGAACAGAAAGCTCAAGGCATGTGTGCAGGAAGATAGTGAGGCAGACAGAGCAGGGCAGTGTAGCAGAACAGTGATGAGACTAGTAAGCCATTGATGAACATTATATCACTGTAATAAGTTTCAGTAGCAAATATTGATATTCCAGGGTGGTTGGGAGGTGCTAGGGAGGACTGTTTTCCTCAAAGGTTCAAGTGGGTGCTTGAACACAGGGAGTTGTATCTTCCATCTGGTTGCAGCCAAAGAAACCAGGGTGGTAGGGTGGTGCAAGGGAGAACATTGGTTCTCTGATATATAGGTCGGTGCCTGTGTAACTGGAAGTTGGTGCTTCCATCCAGTTGGTGCTAGAACTCTTAGGAAGTTCGTACTGGAACTCCAGTTGGTGCTTGAACTCTTAGGGATTTGGTGCTTCCTTCTAGTGGGTGCTAGAGAAACTAGGGATTCGGTGCTTCCTTCTAGTGGGTGCTAGAGAATCTAGAGAGTTGGTTCTCTCAGCAAGTAGCAGCTTGCAAAATAGA
>SNQJ01S0024518.1:6936-27606 GCA_010110895.2 Picea sitchensis | reverse complement strand
AGAAGAGGTTTTTACCCTTTATGGGTTTTCTCAGGAAATATCTGTCTCTATGTATCTCATATGTGTGCATGATGTTGAATGTTCTATTGCTTACTTCCCTGCATTATTGTGATCATCATTGAGAGTTCTATAATGAATTTAAAATGAGCATAATTGTTTAAGCTCGGTAACAACTAATTCACCCCCCCCCCCTCTCAGTTGTCCAACATATTTATGCCACCATATTATATCATATTGTTTATTTACCATATATTATGCCATGTTCAAAGCATATGGGATATACCATATTTAAGCCTTATTCAAACTATATTCTACATTTGATTTCGTGGGTTTATAAACAATGTAATATGGTTTGTTATAACCATATTTAAATGTCATTTGTCACATTTTTAGAAGAGTGTGCCCATATCATTGCAAAGTGGGTATTAAACCATAGTTTATGGTTTATTTCAAACAATAAAATAAATTTGTTGTCTATAATATATGGTTTTTATAACCATATTCCAAGATTTTTACCATATCTTTTGCCACCACATATTGTAATAACGCAGGTCTTTTGGCATTTGATCCATGGACTCTGTCCTTTTTAACCAAAAGCTTTACCAATGCGTCGGGGAGTTCAAACTATGCAGAGTTTTTTGGGCATGTGTTATATTCTTTGCACGAGTAGTAGTTTCACATATTTAGGTGGTTTTTCGGCACATGGTTTCTTTGCCGATGGTTTTCTATTTCCGGTAAAGGAATTAGGGTTGTTGACTAATCCAAGTCATTGGGTTAGGGTTTTGGATGTAGTTGGCTCCTATATTTATATTGTATTGTAAACAATGTATCACTATGTATCTTTTCTGTTCTTTTACTGAAAATTTGTTTGCAATGGATATTGTACAAGGTTAAATCTACAGAGTTTTGGAGAACAATAAGTTTTGTGCAGGAAAAGATAGCAAGATAGCCAAACTTTGGAGGCTTATTCTGAAAGCTACACTCAACATTTGTCAATGTCGTTTGTTGTATTGGGTTTCTAAGACAGAGCAGAACATAGTTGAGCCAGTC
Source organism: Picea sitchensis (assembly GCA_010110895.2). Lineage (NCBI taxonomy): Eukaryota > Viridiplantae > Streptophyta > Pinopsida > Pinales > Pinaceae > Picea > Picea sitchensis. The sequence goes on along the minus strand of SNQJ01S0024518.1, from coordinate 26,556 downwards.
AGAGATCTATTTTATGTACTTTTGATATAATTTTAGAGCATTAAAGAATTAATAAAGAATCCACCCCCACTGAAACAAAGGCCCGGAGACGTAGGCAACCTTGTCGAACTCCGTTATCAAGCTTGTCGTTATGGTTTGTTTCTCCTTATCTTTGCTTTCTGATCTGCATTCTTTATTATGGTTGTAATATTCTTTCATTAATTCCTAATTGGTAATTGAACACATGATTAAAACTTAACCAATTCTTTAAAGATCAATTTCGGATCAAGTGGTATCAAAGCAGGTTGACAGTTGGTTTTTGAATTTGCATGATTACCAGGGAAAAGATGAGTCGTGGTGAAGGCAAGCTTGTATAAGGGGATCCTGAGATTAGATGGAGAAAGAGGACTTCTCAAAGTGAGTAGATGGCATCGGAAGAAGGCATGTCTCAGAATGAGATTGAGTTACAAAAGACTTTATTCGCCATGTCTGAGATGGTAAAAGTCTTATATGAGGATTACTTGGAACAGAGGAGGCCTTTCCAAGGGGAATCTTCTAAACAAGACAAAAGTGAAGAAGGAGAGGATCCTCCTAAACCTCCTCCTTTACCTCCTTCTTGTCCATCAACTTCTTCTTCTTCAAGTACAAGTTCCAAATCCACCGCGAGAAAACATTCCCATAAACATAAACATTATATGCCTTTACTTAAGATTGATGTGAAATTTGAATTACCCATGTATGATGGTGAAGTCAATAATGAGAGGCTTGATAACTAGGTCAAACAGATGGAAGTTTATTGCAGTGTGCAACAAATCAAGTATGAGGCAACTCAAATCAAGTTGGCATTACTTCATCTTACAGGCACAACACTCATCTGCTGGAAGAGTAAGCTGCAAAATGGCACGCAACAAGTGGGTAATGTATTTCCATCATGGAAAGATTTTGTTTTTTCACTTAAAAGAAATTTTATCCTTTGGGTTATAAAGAGAAGGCTTTAATTGAATGGCAAGGTCTTAAACTAAGAAAGGGACAAACAATGCCAGAATACACAGATGAGTTTCATAATATGGCATTAATGCTAAACATTCCATTACATACCCAAGAAACCCATATGAAGTATATAGGAGGTTTACCTGCACATATTCATAACACTGTATTTATGTTTGGACCTACTAATCTTGATGAGGTTTCTCTTCAAGCAACATACATTGAAGCAGGGAAAACATGAGTTGGTGTATCAGGGGAATCGTCTTCAAGGAAAGAGGACAAAAGGAAGGGGAATGGAAAGAAAGAAAATTCAATGACAATAAGGAAAGAGAAGCTCTCTTGCAAGCATTGCAATAAAGAAGGGCATGATGATGACCATTGTTGGCAATTGCATCACGAGAAGAGACCGAAGTGGTTCAAAGAGAGGAAAGGGAGGCAAACAGTTGCAGTAGCAACATGACCAACAGACTTGCGATATGATTCAGGTGGCGAGACTAAGATCATAGCAGTTGGTTTGATAGGTAAAATTGGTGATGGATATGATTATAGATGCAAATTGTTTCACATAAGGGTGATAATGAAACATACTAAGATCGATACATTGGTAGATAGTGGATCTCAATCCAACTTGATTTCAGAGAAAGTGGTTAAACAATTGGGATTAAGCACTTAGATGCATCATAAACCTTACTCACTTAAATGGATAAGCAACAATCATAAATTGCACATGACAAAGAAATGCACTTTAAAGTTTGAAATTTCATCAAAGTTTGTGGATGAGGTAACGTGTGATGTGGTGCCACTCAATGAATGTGGAATGGTCTTAAGTTGTCCTTATTTGTATGATCGCAAAGCAATATTCTACAAGGAACATAATCAATATCACTCAATCAAAGAAGGCAATGAATATGTTGTACATGCTCATCACTTAAAAGGAAATCAATCTCTTCAAACAATGGAACAATTAAGGAAAGCAACTTATGCAAGCAACACACCTATAATTGTGCCAAATCAAGAAATTGATCTGAAGCATGAACATGAGATGGTTGTAGAATGGAAGTTCAATCATACTTTGCTTCAAGATAAGCTAATGCCATGCAAGTACTACAAACATATTAGCTCATTTGCTGTCATATTTCTAATGTTATCGTTGTTAATGTTTTCAACATGGATGGTAGCGGCTTTAGTAAGATGTGAAAGAGTACAAGTGGCTAACAATATGCTGTCAGTTGTCATGGTTGTTTTGCAATTGATCTTGATGAGACAGTTGGACAGGACAGAGTTTAAAGACAAAGAATAAGTAGGGTGGCCTATCCCGCACTTGATGACTGGTTAATACCATTTTCGAGGACCAAAATCTCTTAGTGGGGAGGCATGATCCAAAATGGATCCAGGAAGGCCTAAAAAATAAATTTCCCAGAATCAGACGAAACCAATGCCATTGTGTCCAGCTCGTCGCGTTGATTTTGGCCATATAATTTTTTCCACAAATGGACGTCGTATGGAAAAGATATCGCATTCTGACTGATTTCCCAAACAGGCAAAAACTCAACTGGTCAAAGGACACGTGGCAGTGGAAAATGATGACAGGTAGCAGTGGACACATGGCAGGTGATGAGTTGGAAGGTGATTATGTTGGTGACGTGGTTTTATGGACCGATCATGCAATGCCATGTGGCCCAACCCAGTGTTGCCATGTGGCACCCTCATTAGGGATGAGTTGGAAGGTGATTATGTTGGTGACGTTGTTGTACAGACCAATCATGCAATTCCATGTGGCCCAACCCAGTGTTGCCATGTGGCACCCTGATTAGGGATGAGTTGGAAGGTGATTATGTTGGTGACGTGGTTGTATGGGCCAATCATGCAATGCCACGTGGCCCAACCCAGTGTTTCCACGTGGCACCCTGATTAGGGAAATAAGAATCAGTTCAAAATTTGGTCTATTTATCCTCCATAGGATTCGAACTCGATACTTATTCAAAGGCCAACAATATCAACCAAATGCACTAACCACCAAGTCAATTCAACACATGTTAAAATAATGTGGCAAATTTTATTTAAGGAGATATGCCATATATTATGGCTAAACATATGCACGCGCTCCAAGATTTATGCCACCATATTATATGGTATGGTTTATTTACCATGTATTATGCCATGTTCAAAGCATATGGGATATACCATATTTAAACCTTATCCAAACTATATGCTACATTTTATTTCGTGGGTTTATAAACAATGTAATATGGTTTGTTATAACCATATTTAAATACCATTTGTCACATTTATAAAAGAGCGCACCCATATCATTGCAAAGTGGGTATTAAACCATAGTTTATAGTTTATTTCAAACAATAAAATAACATTTGTCACATTTATAAAAGAGCGTGCCCGTATCATTGCAAAGTGGGTATTAAACCATAGTTTATGGTTTATTTCAAACCATAAACTAAATGCGTTGTCCATAATATATGGTTTTTATAACCATATTCAAATATTTTTACCATGTATTTTTCCACCACATATTGTAATAGCGCAGGTCTTTTGGGATTCGATCCATGGACTCTGTCATTTTTAACCAAAATCTGTATCGATGTGCCAGGGAGTTCAAACTATGTAGAGTTTTGAAGAACATAAAGTTTTATGCAGGAAAAGACAACAAGATAGCCAAACTTTGGAGGCTTATTCTCGGAGCTACACTCAACATTTTTCAGTGTCGTCTGTTGTATTGGGTTTCTGAGGCAGAGAAGAACATCGTTGAGCCAATCAGAGATCTATTTTATGTACTTTTGATTTACTTTTAGATCATTGAAGAATTAATAAATAAACCTCCCCCACTAAGACAAAGGCCCTGAGATGTAGGCAACCTTGTTGAACTCCGTTATCAAGCTTGTTGTTATGGTTTGTTGCTCCTTATGTTTTCTTTCTGATATGCATTCTTTATGATGGTTGCAATATTCTTTCACTAATTCCTAATTGGTAATTAAACACCTGCTTAAAACTTAACCAAGTCTTTAAAGATCAATTTTGGATCAAGTGGTATCAGAGCAGGTTGAAGGTTGGTTTTTGAGTTTGCATGATTACAAGGGAAAAGCTGAGTCATGGTGAAGGCAAGCTTGTAGAATGGGATCCATAGATTGGATCAAGAAAGAGGACTTATCAAAGTGAGGAGATGGCATCAAAAGATGGCATGTCTCATAATGAAATTGAGTTGTAAAAGACTTTATTTGCCTTGTCTGAGATGGTAAAGGTCTTATATGAGGATTACTTGGAACAGAAGAGGGATTCCCAAGGGGAATCTTCTAAACAAGAAAAAAGTGAAGAAGGAGAGTATCCTCCTAAACCTCCTCCTTCACCTCCTTCTTCTCCATCAACTTCTTCTTCTTCAAGTACAAGTTCCAAATCCACCGCAAGAAAACATTCCCATAAACATAAACATGATATGCCTTTACTTAAGCTTGATGCGAAATTTTAATTGCCCATGTATTATGGTGATTTCAATGTTGAGAGGCTTGATAACTGGTTCAGACATATGGAAGCTTATTGCAGTGTGAAAAAAATCAAGGATGAGGAAACTCAAATCAAGTTGGCATTGCTTCATCTTGCAGGCACAACACTCATCTGGTGGCAGAGTAAGCTGCAAAATGTCACGTAACAAGTGGGTAATGTATTTCCATCATGGAAAGATTTTGTTTTTTCACTTAGAAAGCAATTTTATCGTTTGGGTTATAAAGAGAAGGCTTTAATTGAATGGCAAGGTCTTAAACTAAGAAAGGGACAAACAGTGAAAGAATACACATATGAGTTCCGTAATATGGCATTAATGTTAAACATTCCATTACATGCCCAAGAAACTCTTATGAAATATATATGAGTCTTACTTGCACATATTCATAACACTGTATTTATGTTTGGACCTACTAATCTTGATGAGGTTTATTTTCAAGCAACATACATTGAAGCAGGGAAAACAAGAGGTGGTGTATCAGGGGAATCCTCTTCAAGGAAAGAGGACAAAAGGAAGGGGAATGGAGGGAAAGAAAATTCAGCGACAAGAAGGGAAGAGAAGCTCTCTTGCCAGCATTGTAAGAAAGAAGGGCAGGATGATGACCATTGCTGGAAATTGCATCTCGAGAAGAGACCGAAGTGGTTCAAAGAGATGAAAGGGAGGCAAACAGTTGCAGTAGCAACACGACCAACAAACCTGGGATATGATTCAAGTGATGAGACTAAGATCACAACAGTTTGTTTGACAGGTAAAATTTGTGATGGATATGATTCTAGATGCAAATTTTTTCACATAAGGGTGATAATGAAACATACTAAGATCGATACATTGGTAGATAGTGAATCTCAATCTAACAATTGGGATTAAGCACTAAGATAAATCATAAACCTTAATCATTTAAATGGATACGCAGCAATCATAAATTGCACATAACAAAGCAATGCACTTTAAAGTTTGCAATTTCAACAAAGTTTGTGTATGAGGTAACGTGTGATGTGGTGTCACTCAATGAATGTGGAATGGTCTTAGGCAATCCTTATTTGTATGATCGCAAAGCAATCTTCTACAGGGAACATAATCAATATCACTTAATCAAAGAAGGAAATGAATATGTTGTACATGCTCATCACTTAAAATCAATTCAATCTCTTCAAACAATGGAACAATTAAGAAAGGCAGCTTATGCAAGCAACACACCTATAATTCTGCCAACTCAAGCAATTGATCTTAAGCATGAACATGAGATGGTTGTAGAATGGAAGTTCAATCATACTTTGCTTCAAGATAAGATAATGGTGTGCAAGTACTACAAACATATTAGCTCATTTGCAGTCATATTTATGATGTTATCGTTGCTAATGTTTTCAACATGGATGGTAGTGGCTTCAGTAAGATGTGAAAGAGTACAAGTGGCTAACAATATGTTTCCAGTTGTCATGGTTGTTTTTCAATTGATCTTTATGAGACAGGTGCACAGGACATAGTTTAAAGACAAAGAACAATTAGGGTGGCCTATCCCGCACTTGATGACTGGTTAATACCCTTTTGGAGGACCAAAAGGTCTTAGTGGGGAGGCATGATCCAAAATGGATCCTGGAAGGCCTAAAAATCAAAGTTCTCGGAATTTGATGAAACCAATGCCATTATGTCCGGCTCGTCGCGTTGATTCTAGACATATAATGGTTTTCAGAAATGGATATCGTATGCGAAAGATATCGCGTTCTGGTCGATTTCCCAAACATGAAAAAAGTCAATTGGTCAAAGGACATGTGGCACCTTCTAGAGATGATAGGTGGCAGTGGAAAATGATGACAGGTGGCAGTGGACACATGGTAGGTTCATTTGTTGACTAGGTAGATGAGTTGGAAGGTGATTGTGTTGGCGACATTGTTGTACGGTCCAATCATTAAATGCCACGTAGCCTAACCCAGTGTTGTCATGTGGCACCCTGATTAGGGAAATAAGGATCGGTTCAAAATTTGGTCTATTTATCCTCCGTATGATTTGAACTCGAGACTTATTCAAAGGCCAACAATCTTAAAAACAAAATGCACTAACCACCAAGTCAAGTCAACACTTGTTAAAATAATGTGGAATTTTTTTATTTAAGGAGATATGTCATATATTATGGATAAACATATGCATGCACTCCAAGATTAATGCCACCATATTATATCATATGGTTTATGTGCCATATATTATGCCATGTTCGAAGCATATGGGATATACCATATTTAAACCTTATCCAAACTATATGCTAAATTTTATTTCATGGGTTTATTAACAATGTAATATGGTTATGTCACATTTTTTAAAAAGCACACCCATATCATTGCAAATTGGGTAATAAACCATAGTTTATGGTTTATTTCAAACAATAAAATAAATGTGTTGTCCATAATTTGTGTTTTTTATAACAATATTCAAAGAATTTTACCATGTATTTTGCCACCAAATATTGTAATAGCGCAGATCTTTTGGGATTCGATCCATGGACTCTGTCCTTTTTAACCAAAAGCTTTACTGATGCATTATGGAGTTCAAACTATGCAGAGTTTTGGAGAACAATAAGTTTGATGCAGGAAAAGACATCAAGATAGCCAAACTTTGGAGGCTTATTCCGGGAGCTACACTCAACATATTTCAGTGTCGTCTGTTGTATCGGGTTTCTGAGGCAGAGTAGAACATAGTTGAACTAGTTAGAGATCTATTTCATGTACTTTTGATGTAATTTTAGAGCATTGAATAATTAATAAAGAACCGTCCCTCACTGAGACAAAGGCTCGGGGACGTAGGCAACCCTGTCGAACTTCATTATCAAGCTTGTTGTTATGGTTTGTTTCTTCTTATGTTTTCTTTCTGATATGCATTCCTTATGATGTCTGCAATATGCTTTCATTAATTCCTAATTGGTAATTGCACACATGCTTAAAAATTAACCAAGTCTTTAAAGATCAATTTCGGATCAAGTGGTATCAGAGCAGGTTGACGGTTGGTTTTTGTTTTTGCATGATTACTAGGGAAAAGTCGAGTCGTGGTGAAGGCAAGCTTGTAGAAGGGGATCCTGAGATTCGATCGATAAAGAGGACTTATCAAAGTGAGGACATGGCATCGGAAGAAGGCATGTCTCAGAATGAGATCGAGTTGCAAAAGAATTTATTCACCATGTCTGCAATGGTAAAGGTCTTATATGAGGATTGCTTGGAACGGAAGAGACCTTTCCAAGGGGAATCGTCTAAACGAGACAAAAGTGAAGAAGGAGAGGATCCTCCTAAACCTCCTCCTTCACCTCCTTCTTCTCCATCAGCTTCTTCTTCTTCAAGTACAAGTTCCAAATCCACCGCAAGAAAACATTCCCACAAACATAAACATGATATGCCTTTAATTAAGCTTGATGTGAAAATTGAATTCTCCATGTATGATGGTGAAGTCAATGTTGAGAGGCTTGATAACTGGGTCATACATATGGAAGTTTATTGCAGTGTGCAACAAATCAAGGATGAGACAACTCAAATCAAGTTGGCATCGCTTTGTCTTGCAAGCACAACACTCATCTGGTGGAAGAGTAAGATGCAAAATGGCACACAACAAGTGGGTAATGTATTTCCATCATGGAAAGATTTTGTTTTTCACTTAGAAAGCAATTTTATCCTTTGGGTTATAAAGAGAAGGATTTAATTGAATCGCAAGGTCTTAAACTAAGTAAGGGACAAATAGTGCAAGAATACACAAATGAGTTTCATAATATGGCTTTAATTTTAAACATTCCATTACATACCCAAGAAACTCTTATGAAGTATATAGGAGATTTACGTGCACACATTCGTAACACTAGATTTATGTTTGGACCTACTAATATTGATGAGGTTTCTGTTCAAGCAACATACATTGCAGCAGGGAAAACATGAGTTGGTGTATCAAGGGAATCATCTTCAAGGAAAGAGGACAAAAGGAAGGGGAATGACAAGAAAGAAAATTCAGCGACAAGAAGGGAAGAGAAGCTCTCAAGCAAGAATTGCAATAAAGAAGGGTGTGATGATGACCATTGTTGGCAATTGCATGCCGAGAAGAGACTGAAGTGGTTCATAGAGAGGAAAGGGAGGCAAATAGTTGCAAAAGCAACACGACCAACAAACTTGGGATATGATTCAGGTGATGAGACTAAGATCACAACAATTGGTTTAACAGGTAAAATTGGTGATGGATATGATTCTAGATGTAGATTGTTTCACATAAGGGTGATAATGAAACATACTAAGATCAATACATTGGGAGATAGTGGATCTCAATCTAACTTGATTTCAAAGGAAGTAGTTAAACAATTAGGATTAAGCACTAAGATGCATCATAAACCTTACTCACTTAAATGGATAAGCAACAATCATAAATTGCACATAAAAAAACAATGCACTTTAAATTTTGCAATTTCATCAAAGTTTGTGGATGAGGCAATGTGTGATGTGGCGCCACTCAATGAATGTGGAATGGTCTTAGGCAGTTCTTATTTGTATGATCACAAAGAAATCTTCTACATGCAACATAATCAATATCACTTAGTCAAAGAAGGCAATGAATATGTTGTACATGCTCATCACTTAAAAGATAATCAATCTCTTCAAACAATGGAACAATTAAGGAAGGCATCTTATGCAAGAAACACACCTATAATTGTGCCAAATCAAGCAATTGATCTTAACAATAAACATGATATGGTTGTAAAATGGAAGTTCAATCATACTTTGCTTCAAGATAAGCTAATGTCATGCAAGTACTAAAAACATACTAGCTCATTTGCAGTCATATTTTTTATGTTATCGCTACTAATGTTTTCAACGTGGATGGTAGTGGCTTCAGTAAGATGTGAAAGAGTACAAGTGGCTAACAATATGTTGTCAGTTGTCATGGTTGTTTTTCAATTGATCTTGGTGAGACAGGTGCACACGACAGATTTTAAAGACAAAGAACAAGTGGGGTGGCCTATCCCACACTTGATGACTGGTTAATACCCTTTTAGAGGACCAAAAGGTCTTAGTGGGGAGGCATGATCCAAAATGGATCCATGAAGGCCTAAAAATCAAAGTTCTTAGAATCGTATGAAATCAATGCCATTGCATCTGGATCGCGCGTTGATTCTGGCCATATAATGTTTTTTGCAAATGGACGTCGTATGCAAAAGATATCACGTTCTGACCGATTTCCCAAACAGAAAAAAAGTCAACTAGTCAAAGGACAGGTGGCACCTTCTAGAAATGACACGTGGCAGTGGAAAATGATGACAGGTGGCAGTGGAAACATGGCAGGTTAAGTTGTTGACTAGGAAGATTAGTAGGAAGGTGATTGTGTTGGTGACATGGTTGTACGGGCCAATCATGCAATGCCACATGGCCCAACCCAGTGTTACCACGTGGCACCCTGATTAGGGAAATAAGGATCGATTCAAAATTTGGTCTATTTATCCTCTGTAGGATTCGAACTCGAGACCTATTCAAAGGCCAACAATCTCAACAAATGCACTAACCACCAAGTCACGTCAACACTTGTTAAAATAATGTGGAAATTTTTTATTTAAGGAGATATGCCATATATTATGGCTAAACATATGCATGTGCTCCAAGATTTATTCCACCATATTATATCATATGGTTTATTTACCATATATTATGCCATGTTCAAAGCATATGGGATATACCATATTTAAACCTTATCCAAACTACATGCTACATTTTATTTCGTGGGTTTATAAACAATGTAATATGGTTTGTTATAACCATATTTCAATGCCATTTGTCACATTTTTAAAATAGCGTGCCCATATCATTGAAAAGTGGGTATTAAATCATAGTTTATGGTTTATTTCAAACAATAAAATAAATTCGTAGTCCATAATATATGGTTTTAATAACCATATTCAAAGCTTTTTACCATATCTTTTGCCACCACATATTGTAATAGCGTGGGTATTTGGGATTTGATCCATGGACTCTGTCCTTTTTAACCAAAATATTTACCGATACGCCAGCGAGTTCAAACTATAAAGAGTTTTGGAGAACAATGAGTTTTATGCAGGAAAAGACAACAAGATATCCAAACTTTGGAGGCTTATTCTGAGAGCTACACTCAACATTTTTCAGTGTCGTCTATTGTATTGGTTTTCTGAGGCAGAGCAAAACATAGTTGAGCCAGTCAAAGATTTATTTTATGTAAATTTGATATACTTTTAGAGCATTGAAGAATTAATAAAGAAGCCTCCCCCACTTAAACAAAGGCCAGGAGACATAGGCAACCTTGTCGAACTCTATTATCAAGCTTGTTGTTATGGTTTGTTGCTCCTTATGTTTGCTTTCTGATCTGCATTCTTTATGATGGCTGCAATATTCTTTCATTAATTCCTAATTTGTAATTGAACACATGCTTAAAACTTAACCAAATCTTTAAAGATCAATTTCGTATCAAGTGGTATCAGAGCAAGTTGACGGTTTTTTTTTGAGTTTGCATTATTACTAGGGAAAAGATAAGTCATGGTCAAGGCAAGATTGTAGAAGGGGATCCTGGTATTGGATCGAGAAAGAGGGCTTCTCAAAGTGAGGAGATGGAATAGGAAGAAGGCATGTCTCAGAATGAGATCGAGTTGCAAAAGACTTTATTCACCATGTCTGAGATGGTAAAGGTCTTATATTAGGATTACTTGGAACATAAGAGGCCTTTCCAAGGGGAATCTTCTAAACGAGACAAAAGTGAAGAAGGAGAGGATCCTCCTAAACCTCCTCCTTCACCTACTTCTTATCCATCAACTTCTTCGTCTTCAAGTACAAGTTCCAAATCCACTACAAGAAAACATTCCCATAAAAATAAACATGATATGCCCTTACTTAAGCTTGATGTGAAATTTGAATTGCTCATATATGATGGTGAAGTCAATAATGAGAGGCTTGATAACTGGGTCAGACATATGGAAGTTTATTGGAGTGTGCAACAAATCAAGGATGAGGCAACTCAAATCAATTTGGCATCGCTTCGTCTTGCAGGCACCACACTCATCTGGTGGCAGGGTAAGCTGCAAAATGGCACGCAACAAGTGGGTATTTTTTCACTTAGGAAGCATTTTTATCCTTTGGGTTATAAAGAGAAGGATTTAATTGAATGGAAAGGTCTTAAACTAAGAAAGGGACAAACGGTGCAAGAATACACAGATGAGTTTCATAATATGGCGTTAATGTTAAAAATTCCATTACATACCCAAAAAACTCTTATGAAGCATATAGGAGGTTTACCTACACATATTCGTAACACTATATTTATGTTTGGACCTACTAATCTTGATGAGGTTTATGTTCGAGCAACATGCATTGAAGCAAGGAAAATAGCAGTTGGTGTATCATGGGAATCATCTTCAAGGAAAGAGGACAAAAGGAAGGGGAATGACAAGAAAACAAATTTAGCAAAAAGAAGGGAAGAGAAGCTCTCTTGCAAGCATTACAAGAAAGAAGGGCATGATGATGACCATTGCTGGAAATTTCATCCCAAGAAGAGACCGAAGTGGTTCAAAGAGAGGAAAGGGAGGCAAGCAGTTGTAGCAGCAACACAACCAACAGACTTGGGATATGATTCAGGTGATGAGACTAAGATCACAACAGTTGGTTTGACAGGTAAAATTGGTGATGGATATGATTCTAGATGCAAATTGTTTCACATAAGGATGATAATGAAACATACTAAGATCGATACATTGGTAGATAGTGGATCTCAATCTAGCTTGGTTTCAGAGGAAGTGGTTAAACAATTGGGATTAAGCACTAAGATGCATCATAAACCTTACTCACTTAAATGGATAAGCAACAATCATAAATTGCACATAACAAAGAAATTCACTTTAAAGTTTACAATTTCATCAAAGTTTGTGGATGAGGTAATGTGTGATGTGGTGCCACTCAATGAATTTGGAATGGTCTTAGGAAATCCTTATTTGTATGATCGCAAATCAATCTTCTACAGGGAACAAAATTAATATCACTTAATCAAAGAAGGCAATGAATATGTTGTACATGCTCATCACTTAAAAGAAAATCAATCTCTTCAAACAATGGAACAATTAAGGAAGGAAGCTTATGCAAGCAACACACCTATAATTGTGCCAAATCAAGCAATTGATCTTAAGCATGAACATGAGATGGTTGTAGAATGGAATTTAAATCATACTTTGCTTCAAGATAAGCTAATGTCGTGCAAGTACTACAAACATATTAGCTCATTTGCAGTCATATTTTTGTTGTTATCATTGCTAATGTTTTCAACATAGATGGTAGTGGCTTTAGTAAGATGTGAAAGAATACAAGTGGCTAACAATATGATGTCAATTTTCATGGTTGTTTTGCAATCGATCTTGATGAGACAGGTGCACAGGATAGATTTTAAAGACAAAGAACAAGTGGGGTGGCCTATCCTGCACTTGATGACTAGTTAATACCCTTTTGGATGACCAAAAGGTCTTAGTAGGGAGGCATGATTCAAAATGGATCCAGGAAGGCCTAAAAATCAAAGTTCCCGGAATCGGATGAAACCAATGTCATTGCATCCGGATCGTCGCGTCAATTCTAGCCATATAATATTTTTTGCAAATGGACGTCGTATGCGAAAGATATCGCGTTCTGGCTTATTTCCCAAACATGAAAAAAGTCAACTGGTCAAAGGACACATGGCACCTTCTATAAATGACACGTGGCAGTGGAAAACGATGACAGGTGGAAGTGGACACATGGCAGGTTCAGTTGCTGACTAGGTAGATGAGTTGGAAGGTGATTGTGTTGGCGACATGGTTGTACAGGGAAATCATGCAATGCCACGTGGCCCAACCCAGTGTTGCCACGTGGAACCCTTATGAGGTAAATAAGGATCGGTTCAAAATTTAGTCTATTTATCCTCCGTAGGATTCGAACTCGAGACCTATTCAAAGGCCAACAATCTCAACCAAATGCACTAACCACCAAGTCAAGTCAACACTTGTTAAAATAATGTAGCAAAATTTTATTTAAGGAGATATGTCATATATTATGGCTAAACATATGCACACGCTCCAAGATTTATGCCACCATATTATATCATATGGTTTATTTACCATATATTATGCCATGTTCAAAGCATATGGGATATACCATATTTAAACCTTATCCAAACTATATGCTACATTTTATTTCGTGGGTTTATAAATAATGTAATATGGTTTGTTATAACTATATTTAAATGTCATTTGTCACAGTTTTAAAAGAGTGTGTCCATATCATTGCAAAGTGGGTATCAAACCATAGTTTATGGTTTATTTCAAACAACAAAATAAATGCGTTGTCCATAATATATGGTTTTTAGAACCATATTCAAAGATTTTTACCATATCTTTTGCCACCATATATTGTAATAGCACAGGTCTTTTGGGATTCGATCCATGGACTCTGTCCTTTTTAACCAAAAGCTTTTTCGATGCGCCAGGGAGTTCAAACTATGTAGATTTTTGGAGAACGTTAAGTTTTATGCAAGAAAAGATAGCAAGATAGCCAAACTTTGGAGGCTTATTATGGGAGCTACACTCAACATTTTTCAGTGACGTCTGTTGTATTGGGTTTCTGAGGCAGAGCAGAACATAGTTGAGCCAGTCAGAGATCAAGTTTATGTACTTTTGATGTACTTTTAAAGAATTGAAGAATTAATAAAGAATCCTCCCCCACTGAGACAAAGGCTCAGAGACGTAGGCAACCTTGTCGAACTCCGTTATCAAGCTTGATGTTATGGTTTGTTGCTCCATATGTTTGTTTTCTGATCTTCATTCTTTATGATGGATGCAATATTATTTCATTAATTCCTAATTGGTAATTGAACACATTCTTAAAACTTAACCAAGTCTTTAAAGATCAATTTTGGATCACCCTGTAACCCTTTGTAACAAATGTTCCATATTTGGGAGGGGGTAGTTGTCTTTCAAGGATAGCTGGTTAAGGTTTCAGAAATCTACACATAAGTGAATATCACCACTTTTCTTCCGGACAACTACCATATTTGACATCCATGATGAATACCTAATAGGACCTATGATACCAACATCAACCATCTTTTGGAGTTCCTTTTGCATCTAGTTCACCAACTTCATGTTAATATGTCTTAACTTTTGTCGGAAAGGTTTGGCTCCTTCTGTCATATGTATAGCATGTTGAATGACATCACCCCTATAAGGCTTTAGTTCATCATAATTCCAAGCAAAGGTATCCTTGAATTATCTTATGAGATCTAGTATCTCAATCGTCTCCTTTTCAATATTCCCTTTTCCTATTTTGACCATTATTGGATCCATCTCAGTGTCGATGTTGAATTCTAAGGCTTCATCTCTTTTTTTCTTGGGGTTTTTTCCTTTGTAAACATCGTGTCTATCTAAGAGGTGTTCTAAATGGACACATCCTTTCAGCAAAGTGTTATTTTGCAGGTTTACTACATCTAGGTCCATGGAATCAACTAGGAAGTTTACTCGTGAATCGGTGAATTCTCTACTATTTTCCATGAATCTAAGGATTTGGTCATCGTCTTTAAAGACTTGCCAATGTTCCAAGCTATCAGGGATTGATGGTCTAAACAAGACTTCCATTTTGCATAGATTTTGGAGAGGACCATCACAAGGTTGTAAGGTGGATGCGGAGACAACCAAGGCATTTGCCACATAGTTTTCTTCTCGATGAACTGCTTTGATTGACACCTTCTTAAGAGATTTTGTAATGGATCTTGTGAAGTCACGATACCTTTTTAATCTCTCATTCTTGGCAGCAAATTCTAACAACACTTGTGATACTATCAAGTCTGAGTCTCCTACAAATTTCAAGTGTGTGACACCTTTGTCGATTGCTAAGTTGAGGCCTATAATCAAAGCTTCATATTCGACAATGTTGTTAGTACAATGATATTAAATTCTATAAGAGTAATGGAAGGTTTCCTTGGATGCGGTTGTCAAGACGATACCTGCTCCTGAACCATAACTCGAATGAGCTCCATCAAATTCCAAAGTCCATATTCCTTTAGGTGTTTTGGTAGACTCTTCCTCTGAATTTTCCCCTTGGACGAACCAACTTTCAATCCCATTGTTTACACAAAGGAGCTGATTAGTAGGTTCCTCAGGGGTCTCAATAAGGAATCCTATGATGGGTTCTTTGTGAAGGGTAAAGAGTACCCTTCGGGGTGAGGTATGATAGCTTTAGACCCTTGGTCTTGGGAGTTCCCAGTCAAGTCTTCTATCAGGTCCTTACGGAGTAGGATTCCCCAGTTGCTTGAAGTGTCTATTACTAACACATCAATAGTGAAAGGGGCATCAGGGCAAGCATGGAAAGCAACACTTAGGTCCTTAATGATGCCTCATGTAAAACCACCTTGTGTGTTTGGTTGTGATATGCTTAGACCTAATTGGTGCATGACCCTTTTGGTCATAATATTCCTAGGGGTATCTGGGTCAAACACACAATTATGGAGAAGGAAATTATTGATTTGGAGAGTAACATAAAAAGGTGCAGGTTCCCCATATTTTGTTCCCATGCTTCCAACTTGGTAGACAACAAGGAACTCTTCTTCAAGATTATCCTCCTCATGGATTTGTGGGAGGGAGTATTCAAAATATTCAACCTAGGGGTTTCTAAATGTATCTTGAGTTGGTTTTAAATCCTCAGGAGGCTCATTTTGTTGAGAGAACAAGGAAGCATCTTTGATGTTTGAGAAACCTGTGCTCCGTTTTCTAGGGAATGCACTATATTCCACTTCTAGGATCTCTAAGAGGTTATGCTTTGGTTCCACCATGGTTTCCCCATTTTGTTCCCAGATGTCATTGTCATTTAAAAGGTTAACTTGATGGATGGAAATGTTGAACCTAAGGTTTTCCACAATCTGGCAAGCAACCTCTTGCACTTCTTCTAGGCTCGCAGATAATTGATCCTTGAGGGTGAACTGCAAAGTTCCTTCTAAGGAGTTTAGGCAATGTTGGAGAATAAGAATTTTTGGGTGAAAGTTGGGTTGAAGTTTGCTAATGAGAGTGTTGAACCTATCATTGAATTCCCTAATGTTTCTGTTGGTTCCTTTGCAAACTTCGAGGTATTGAGAGTAAAAGGAGGCCATACTTTCTTCTTTACACCATCTGTTCATGAAAGATCATTCCAGATCTTCAGGAGTTTTGAAGCTTTCACTTGGGAATCAGTTAATCCAGGTTCTGGCACTTCCAGTGAGTGAGCTCACAAAAAGCCTCATAAAAGTGTCAAGGTGTTCTCCTGATTGGTGAAATTCATACCCCTCATAAAACTTAGTCCAATGTGAGTTTCCATAAGATCCTACTTCTCCCGAGAATATAGGTATCCAAGAATCAACCTTTTTTGGGTGATCATGTAATCCTCCTTGGGTGTTAGCTAAGTCCAAAGACAAAAAAAAAAATTTGGGAGACCATTTAGGAGGAGCCATAGGGGAAATAGGAACTGCATGAGAAGAAAGTGTGTACTGACGTCCGCTACAAGTCGTCATTTGTGGAGTCGCCAGAAAATATTTTTTGAGATTGTCAAAGGGATGACAGGGTCACCCTCAGTGGAGTCGCCAGGTAAGATTTTCAAAGTAAAGGCTTTTGAGGAAAGGCTTACCGAAAAGTGTCATCTTTGAGGAGAATTGACTCAGTGTTCCACAGCAGTGGCACCGAAATGTTATCGCACAATTTGTACTTGCCCAAAATCCAAAGGCAAGTGAACAACAAATTGGCATAACATGAGGTTGTCTTATCACTATCACCTAAATAAGACACCTCTTTCCTTTTAGGGGTGAAAGCCTAGGGGAGACGTCCCCGGTGACCTGGGGGTTTGAGAAGGAAAAGGTAATAGTGTCAAGAAACATTCTTCCCCTCTCATAAGTCATTAATCAAAAATCCCCAAAGGTTTAATAATATGAAGCAAAGATATGCTTAATTGTACCTTCCCAGAACAAGACAACAAGAAAAACATTATTTTGCAAGTAACAATTGATATTAGTGCTTCGAAAAACCTTGGACTTTCAATAAAATCAATGAGTTGATATAAGATGAAGCAAACAGAAATTTATAACAATGTATATATGATGATAGCTTCACATTTTATGCCTCAAACAAGCTTCAAAATGACCCAAAATGGTAGCTTATAATTAGCAATATGCTAGCACTTGTCAGAAGCTAAGAAGGCAATGTAATAATCAACTTTGACACTTGCTTTTAGGAGCTTTCACTGCTGTAATATATGGTTGTAGCTTACTTTTGTAACAGCAGCAAGAATGTTACTGAATCAGTCTAATCTAAGGTTAGTAATAGTTAGCAAAGAGCTTGAGGTATAAGGTTTAAGGCTTGTTTTCATCAATCAATAAAGTACAAGGTATAAACCGGTGTCTTTAGGGATAATGGCGTCACTTTTTGCAACAACAATCGTGAAGGAAACAAATGATAATGTGTGAACTAAAGACAAGAGGGAGAATGGTTGAGGTGTTGGTAACCCAAGGCCTCAATCACCAAACCCTAGAAGGAAAACAACTACTAGGAAGTAGGTAACCCTAGGCCCTAGCAGTTTTCCTTCTTCTTTAGCTCAAACTTGAGATAAATAAAAGCTTGATGAAGCAATGGTGTTAGAGTGCTACAAAGGTAGGGCTCTAGCACATGCTTCAATAGATATGTCTTCTAGCAAAATCTAGTAGGTGGATAACTATTGAGATAAGGACAATAACACGTGCTTAATCTCCTAGGGTTTTACACTAGCAATTTCATAATCTTAGTAAATGCAAAGAAAAATATACTATAACCATTCAAAGAAAGAGGAAATGCAGATTTTCACTTACATTCACCAAGAATAATCTAGCAATATGCCCTACTTGAAGACTTTGCACCAAGAAAATGCCAAAATACACCAAGAGAAACCTCCTCCAAGAGTTGTGCACCACTTAATTTCAGCCAATGAGCCTCAAATAGGCCGAATTTCAAACCTCACTTGTGTGAGTGAAATATGATGAAAAAATACAAGGGACTTTTCCCTTATTTATACAATTCAAATGACCTTTAATTACAAATTAGGTCCAAAAAGGTCGGCATGGCCAGTTACATCAAATATCCAGCTTTTTACATAAAATTGACAAATTAAACCCTAAATGTGCAAAAGAGGTGACATCATGCCCTTCTATGGTGACCTTGGGCCTCCTAAGTGAGACGTTGGCCTCTAGGAGAAAAATGTTAGGCCTTCCAAAACCTCTGGATCATGCCACATGTGCCACTTGGCACACAACTGCCTCCATCATGTCCATCTGACGTTGGGTGATGTCAAGGGTCACAAGGGTGACATTGTGGGCCTTCCAAAGCCAATGTTCAGGGATAAAGGAAAGACCCCCCTGGGTCTAGGCATGCCAAGGTGTCTCTAGTGGAACATCCTCCTCTCTCTCTAGTTCAAGCCTCTGGTATATGTCTGCCCCTGGCTAGGGTCTCAACATCCATCTTGTGGGATTTTAGCCCTATGGAGGTTCGAGCTAATCATCTCCCCATATGTACCTGTCCGTCAAGTGTGGTCCTACAGTAACAAAAAGTATGTCCTCCATGGGCTCATAAGTCATAGGGATCATAGCAATGTCAATCACATCTAATAATCAAGTTACCCAAACATGTGCATAAAACCTCGTTTTCCCAGACAAGTGCTCAAAGTTGTTATGCTATTCTACAAGCCATGTTTGGAGAGGGTTCCAGAACGTCCCATTGGGATAATTTTCCATGGGTGTTGGGTGTTTTCCAGGTGAATACCATTCTAGGTCATGAAAGTGCATGAGATGGTGTGGGGGATGTTTTGGCAAGGGGTGCAGTGATGACAGGGAAATGTATGTCTTACCTCTGGGTGCCTCTGAAGAGGGTGAGTTGCACCTTGTCATGGATGCAATTGTTTCCTAGCCCATTCAATGCCTTTTTATCTTTTATCTTATTGCTTTTTCTTTCAAGAGAATAGTTGGGAGACACTGCCCTAGCGTGGTGACCAGTGGTGACAACGTTACCCACAAGCATTTCACGGAGATGAGAAGGTTGGATTGTGATGAGACCCCCTTTCTCTTGGCTATGCCACCAAGAGCCACTACCTTGGCATGGTGACCAGATG
>SNQJ01S0024517.1:147849-158927 GCA_010110895.2 Picea sitchensis | reverse complement strand
ATGGCTAATTTGAAAAGGTACTGCTATTGGCCTAAAATGAATGAATGTGTTTCGAGATATGTTCAAGGATGTTTGTTATGTGCCACAAGAAAACCTAGCAATTGAAAGTTGGGTTTGTATACTCCACTTCCGGTTCCTTCTCATCCTTGGGAAAGTATTTCTATGAACTTTGTAGGAGGTCTACCTATGTCTAGATGAAATCATGATTATCTTTATGTTGTGGTTGATCGATTTAGCAAAATGTGTATTTTGATGCCTTGTAAGAAGTAGGTTACAGCTGAACAAACGACACAAATGTTTTTTCAAAATGTTTGGGTACATTTTGGATTGCCTAAATCCATTATTTTTGATCGGGATTCTCGATTTGTTGGAAGTTTTTGGTCGATTTTATCGGCACTCATGGACACCAAACTGAAAAAAAGCACAGCTTTTCATCCACAAACCAATGGTCATATAGAAGTGGTAAATAGAACAGTGGTGCATCTTCTTCGTGGTTATTGCAGCAAGCATCCTAAACTTTGGGATGAGCATTTACACTACATTCAACATGCTTACAATCGAGCTAAGCACTCTTCAACTCAAACGTCACCATTGGAAGCATGTTTTGGCTATTTTCCCAAATCTCCTTTAGATTTTATCTTTGGGAAGGATATTGCTATTGATGGTCAATATGACATTGATAAGGCAGAAAAATTCATTAAACAAATTCAATCGATACATCAGATGGTGCAAGAGCAGTTGGAAAAGAGTCAAGCCAAGTACAAGATGAGACATGACAAGCATCGTTTTGATCACAGTTTCCAAGTTGGAGATGAAGCTTGGCTTTACATTAGTAAGGATAGGCTTAAAGGAGAAGGTAAAAAACTCAAACCAATTCGATATGGTCCTTTCAAGATTATCGACAAGATTGGTAACAATGCCTTCCGTTTAGATTTGCCTTCTTATATGCAAATGTATGCAGTTGTTAATGTTGAAAATTTGAAATTGTATGAGCCTCCTTTGATTCATGATCAAGGAGATCATGTTTAGATTCCTTCTATAGATGAATTTTCTCCAGAATATCTTACAGAACTGCATGAAGACACAATCCTTGATAGGAGAATGTGAACTTCAAAACGAGGAAATGTGGAGTATCTTCGAGTTGGTCTTAAAGGTACAAATATAAGAAAAGACAAGTGGATTGAGGTTGGAAAGGTGAGTGAACTATACCCTCATCTTCAGATAGACTGAAAATAGTCTTTTGGAGGTCCAAAAGCTTTCCAATGGGGAGGTGTGATCCAAGGGATCAAATTTTGCTCAAAATTCAAATTGCTCGGAATCACTTCAAATCAAACAGGAGCGTAGGCCTCGTCGTTACAAACCCAATGCAACTCGTTTGGTTTCAAATGGACGTTAGGAGCGAGAGATATCGTGTTTTGTTCAAAATGACAAACAGGCAAAAAAAGGGATGCTGACTGTACAGTCCATACAGTTCATATGGACGCTGACATGGCAGTCCGTACGACACGTGGCAAGCAGTTATGTGGACAGTTGGCATGTGACATGGCTTGTTTGCAGTGAACAGGATGGTGACACGTGGCCCAATCAATGGCTGCCATGTGTCACATGTATATTGGTTTAAAATCTTGGCAATTGGTAGGACTCGACCCCGCAACCTCCGGGAAGGGGAAGAGACTTGGGAAGGGCTGCCAACTGGTGCACCACCATATCAGTCTTATTATATAAATATTTTTTAATATATTTTAATTTGTTATTGTGTATGGTTGGTGCAGGACCGGGCTGGGGCTTAGCCCCAGCCCCCGGTCGTATATATAATACATATGACCATTTTTATATCATTGGTGTGTGTGAATGGTTGCGTTTTGATTTGGTTTCAATGGTTATATAAACCAACAACTTTCCACTTGTCCATTCACCATTTGTTTTTAAAATGGAGCCCATTTTTGCACTTGTGCGCGGTCATATGGGTCACACGACCATAGCCTTGGCGGCTAGGGGCTAGGTGCGCCTGTAACCGTCCTACAGTTCACACCGTTTTTTCGGTTGCACCCGATGCTGAGCTTTAACGCTTAAAATAACGTGGGGGATAGGTTGAACCAAAAAGGGTGCAATGTGTCGATGCAGAGACAACAAGTTTGAAGTGGAAGTTCCAGGAAGCCTATCTTCTTCGATTTTTGGCCAAACGAGGTGCCGAAAAATCCCACCTAGGGGTTTTTGGACGTTATGGAGCCATTGGAGCCATCTATTTGTCATTTTGAGAATTTTAAAGCACATGTTTGAGCAATTTTAGCAAATAATACAAATGATCCATTGGAAGCTGGACCAGGAGATGTAGCCGAAGAGAGGGGTGAACTCCTTTATCATTTGTTGTGTTATGTCTTTTTTGTTCACTGTTTCTTGCTATTGTTTATATGCATCTTTGATGAGTAATTTTCTATATAAGTTGTGTTGCAAATTAATCCATTTGCATTTTAACACATGAATTAAATCTTGCAACTAATTTCAAGAATACAAGTCTTCTTCATTTTTTAGATCATACAGTGAGGCTCTTAAGGCCCTTTTACAATAAAGAAGAATGCCAAAATCCTAGAAATTCAAAAACCTAACCCTAGGAGATGAAGCACCAAAAATCATGTGGGCCACATTGGAGTAAGTTAGTGCATTAACTTCTCAATGTCGTAATTGTTGCATAGGATCTTCATTTAGGGTGCACGATAGCTCATTGGAAAAATATTTGCAAGGAGATTCATTTAGGTGGCTCAATAAGAGACAATGGTTATAATTTAGGTGCTCTCTCATGAAAAAACTTCATTTAGGCCTTCAAATTGGTCCCAAAAGTTAAAAAACACTAAAAATAGTAAATTGTCAAAATTGCCAGAAAACTGTTTTGAGCCAGTTGCAAAAGGTGGGTGGCCACCAATATCCACTTAGATCAATCCTCCCTCCTTAGGAATAAATGGTATCCATTTCATTGAGTTCCCCCGTCATATGAGGAAATTTCTGTTGAATTTCGCCCTGGGTGAGCCACTTTCCTTTGTGCAAGAGCCACCCTGCTTTCACAACCCGATAAAGTTGGATCCTTTGCTAGCAAGTGCCCTTGACCATTTTTTCCATGATGTGATCAGTGGATGCATGTTCCATGCAGTTAGGGTTGAGCCCTGTTGGTTTCAATTGTTCTTCTATGTCCGAGGTATCCAATAATGGTGGAAAATAATGACAAAGGAGGTCCAAATTGAACACTCGGTGCATGCCAAGGAAGGGGGCAGGTTGAGCTCAAAATAATTGTCACCCACAACCTTGGTAATGGTGTAAGGCCCATAAAGGTGTGGAAGAATATTTCGTTGAGGCCATGTAAGGCATTCTTTCTACAAGTGCAACCAAAATTTATCTCCCACCCGAAACTGGTGGGGTACCCTATGTTGGTCATGGCGTTGCTTGTACATGGCATTCAACTTCCATAAAATATCCTAAAATTGTTGGTGTATGTGCGATATCCGCTCAATGAACTGGGTGGATTTTCCATATGCACTTGGAGCATGCGACGAGTCTTCTTGGGTGGCTGTAAGGTGTAATGCAACATCCATGGGACCTAATGGTTGAAATAACAACCCTACCTGAAAGGGGTTGTGCTTGGTTGAGATATGTATGGATCTATTGTAGCTATGCTAAAAATATGGAAGACTCTCATCCCAGGTGCGAAGGTGCTTGGAATTGTACATGCATAAGATGTGCACGATCATCTAGTTGATGACCTTGGTTTGTCCATCTGTCTGGGGGTGGAAGGCAGTGGACTTGGTGAGCTTGGTGTCTAGAAGTAAACAGAGGCTCGAACAAAATGTGTTGAGGAACTTACTGTCCCAATATGAGATAATGGTTTTTGGGATCGAAAAGTGTACCCACACTCATTCAAATAAAAGATTGGGAGTGTCCTCTGTCATGATTCTCTTCTTGCAGGTGGCCAAAATCGCCATCTTGGAAAAGAGATCAACAACTGCAAAAACACAATACTTTCCTTGACTAGTGGAATGGAGACCCGACATGTTGTCAGGAGTAGGAACAGGAGTGTATATGCATTGTTTCTTGATGGACAGTTTGGAAATAACACATAAAGTGTAGGACCGTATATACTTATTGACATCCTCTTGAAGTTTTTCCCTATAAAAATTTTGCTGCAACACTACTACTATCTTTTCCATGACAAAGTGTCCTTCCACTCAACTGTAGTGGGATTCCCAAATTATCTTCGCTCACTCGCTTGATGGAACACAGAGATGGCACAGGTGGCTCAGCAACCCATCCCAAGTATGGAAATTATTGATAGTTGTTTTGGAGCCCATCATATGCTAGGTGTTGGAAAGACAGTGATTTGTCTCATAGAGGTGGGGCCACCCAAAGGTCTCATGGCCTCAAGAGTCTATCACTATGGTGAGTGTTGCGACTGGAGGTGAGGTAATGAAATCAACGAATCAATTGGTACTTCATGTTTTATAATTCATGTTGAGGTGGAACTACTACATATATATGGACCACTTCTGATGGTGGTCATTCTACAATTTTTCTTCTTTCTGCATGAATTGCAATGGATTATGATTAGTGTAGATGACTATGTCCTTCCCGAGAATGTAATGCCTCCATTGGTGGTAGGATTTCACAATGGAGTACATTTTTTTGTCCTAAGTAGGGTACTTACATGAGACATCTGATAGTGTCTTACTATGATAGGCCACAGGGTGGCCTTGTTGAGTGAGGACTGCACTCACAACATAGTCTGAATAATTTGTCTCAATCTCAAAGGGTTGTTGCACGTCAGGTAATGAGAGCACTAGCTCTGAAAAAAATAACTTCTTCAGATCATTGAGATTTTTCTTTTGTGACAGGACCCACACATTTTTTTCCTTACCACCACCTCTGGTTATTTGAGTAAGGGCCAATGCAGTATGGGAGAATCCCAACAAAATCTTATGATAGAAATTGTTAAGGCCTAAGAAGCTATGAAGCTCAGTGAGTGTTGTTGGGGATGGCCAGTCATAGATGACTTGAATATTGAATGGATCAACATGAACACCATGTGTATTAACAATTTAGTAGAGGTATTGGACCATGTCCATGCCAAAGGAGCATTTTTCCAAGCTGTCATAAATCTTTTACTGTCGCAGAGTGTGTAGAACCTGGTGAATATGATGCAAGTGCTCTTCCCATGTCTTGTTGTAGATGAGGATGTCATCTAGATACACCACAACAAAATAATTAGTGAAAGGGAGTAGGATATCATCCATCAACATCATGAAATGTTTTGGGCAATTCGTCAAACCAAAGGGCATGACCAATGATTCAAAAATACCTTCCTTTGACTTGAAGACAATTTTCCATACATTTGTCTCTTCTATTGGGACCTGATGGTATCCATACTTCAGATCAATATTATTGAATTATTTGGTCCCCTTTAGTTGATGAAGGAGATCATCGATTTGGGGAATTGGGTACTCATTCCTAACTGTGATTTTGTCAAGGGCACGATAATAAATGCAGAGTCATGAGGTCTCATTTTTCTTCTGAACCAACACGATTGATGAGTTGGGTAGGATGTGCCCCTTGTGGAGAAGTTCTTGGATCTGACACTTGATCTCCTCATTCTTGAGAAGAGAGCGATGATAGACTAACCCATTTGGTAGTGGTGCATCAGGGGTCAGATCAATGGGATACTTGACCTGAC
Organism: Picea sitchensis; assembly: GCA_010110895.2. Lineage (NCBI taxonomy): Eukaryota > Viridiplantae > Streptophyta > Pinopsida > Pinales > Pinaceae > Picea > Picea sitchensis. The sequence goes on along the minus strand of SNQJ01S0024517.1, from coordinate 153,214 downwards.
AGTGCAGAGGTACTCTAGTAGGTGATGAGAAAATGTCTTTATATTCTTCCATTACCTTATCCGCTTTCTTATACTACATGGAGAGGTTGGCCATAGAGGCCATGGATATTGCTACAACATTTTTCTCACTATGAGAGAGAATCACGAAGAAGACAAACTTACTGGTGTGAGAAATCACCTTCCTACATTACTTTGCAGAGATCAAAGAAATAACATTAGGTGGGACTACAATTTCGTGTACAATTTTCTGTTCAAAGTAATAATAGCACTGCGAGGCCTAGAATCATATACAACATGACGTTTCCATAAATAAGGATGACCAAAAGGAACATGACAAACTTCAAGGGCAAAAACATCACAAAATACCTTATATTTGAATGGCTTGATGTCATACAACAGGAAATGTAATGTCCCCAAGGCTGAGCCCTGTTGTAAATCATTTCTATGAAGTATAAAGCTTGCATTATGAATTGTAATTATGTTTTATAGGTTGTTGAGCCAAGTCATATAAGCTAGTGGGATTATGTGTTATTAGGCCAGGGAGTCTAAGTGTTGAAGGCCAGGAGCTTGATTTTTTGTACATGTAATTATGCACAGTATTAATACAAAACATCTCTGTGTGTGGATTGACCGCAATGACTGAGTGATGGGGGACTAAGATTCCACAAAGCCTGGGTAAGGGAGAGGGGGCTGAAAGGTTGGGAGAAGGGGCTAATCTTGGGGGCTGAAGCCCTTGGGAATAATAATTTATTATTATTTCAAATTACTGTGTAAATGTTTATGTGTTATCCTAAGTTCTTTTGAAGGACAGGTGACTTCCAAATGGGAAGGAACATGCTTCATGCAAGACATGTGTCAACCTGAGTGCATGCAATTTAACCCAGGAAATGAGTCGTGTTGGGGATTCGCTTTCCATTCTTCCAACCTCAGCATGAGTTTGTTCGGCATTTTCCATCCTCCGTCTGAACACATTTTGGCCTTGTGATTGGACCTCTACATACGTCACACACCTGAAACCCAGGGTAAATAATGAACTAAGCCATGTCTCCTAGGTTTTTGATGAGACACCCGATGCATCGTGTAAAATCCGAGTCGAGTTATGCCTTAGTGCTGACTGTTGTCATTTTTGGGTGTCCATAACCATTTTTTTTTCAGTTGGATGTAGTGGCCACACAGTTCTCGACTGAATGTGGCTGGCTGCCATTGTCTGTACCTGGTTAAGCCTTGTTGTCATCCTCAATGTGTTGGAATTGGTCAAAGAACAGGTTGCCAGGCCTGTGAGAAACTCTCTGCAGGTGAGAGAGTGTGTCGAGGAAGGAGAGAGCTCCTAAAAAGAACCTTGTAGCTACCACAGAGCTAGGAGATTTCTGGTCTGGTCTGTTGCTGAAGCCTAAGGAAAGGGAGGTTAGCAGCTGAAGGACTATCTAGGTGACAGAGAAGGTGCATACTCCTAGGGCGGGACAAGTATGTGGGGAAGGAGAGTCTGTGGGCAGTGGACATAAGTGGTTCCTGGGAGAGAAACCTACTTCTTTTACGTGTATTCTTCCTGTAAACCTTACCTAGCCTAGGATTCCTTACCCGGTGGAGCTTAGTCCCATCTTGGGGGTGACCTACTGCTGAGAGTGATAAGAAGCATGGTCTAAGGTTGGGAGGTTCGTGGAAGGTCTACACACAGTTCGTGGTGAGTGATAGTTTCAAAGATAAGTGTCACTATGTTTTGTAATTCTGTAATTAAATAAATTGCATACCTATGATTCTTGCAATGTTATCACGTATTTTGTTGTGCATATGAATTATTGTTATTTCCATTAAATCTGAAATGCTAGAAGTAATTATGTGTTTATCTGTAATTAAGCATCTTAAGTTCATTAGAATGCATAATGTGTTCCGGAAGTGTTTTTCTGCGTAGTAGTGTTGGTCTGACCGTGGGGTTCATGGCCACGGGCGTTACAGTATGGTATCAGAGCCTAGTTTCAATGATGAGCCTGGATGGGCCAGATAAGTGGTCTTTGGATCGATATTTTAAGAATAAATTGTGTCTGGAGGACTAATTTAAGACTTCAGAATGTTTCTGAGTGTCAACAGACTACTTGACCTTGTTACAAGATCAGGAGGTGTAGTGATATTATAAAACTATAGTAGGCATGGTATATGGCCACAAGGAGAGAGAGAACTCCACACCAGAAGTGTTGGATCCATAAAAAAATTTCAGGAGGAAAGGAGAAACCTCACGACTGTCAAATCTGGATAATGTGCACAAGGTTTAAAACCCTTTGGAGTTGCACAGGAGTGTGGAAATCATGATACGTGAAATCACGAATTCGTCAGGACCGTCCATCGGAAAGGATGCGTGGAGAGCGATCAACCTTTCGCTGACTCATGACCTGAAATGGTCTAAGGGTGAGTTCGTGAGAATTCATGAAACACGAATTCATGGTTGGCTCACAATCGTCGATCTAAGAGAGATCTGGACCATTAATTGTCCAGGAAGAAATCGACATTTCAGGAATAGGGAGGGCGAAGGTGGAAAATCCTTCGACCTCGTGACACACAAAATCCTGATACACGAAGTGCCGATGAGATCTAAGTTGTCAGATCATGGGGAATCAAGACCATTGGATCAAGTAGATGATAGACCATAATTTCATAATTTCGGCAAACAAAATTTTGAGATGTGTGGATGCACGAACTCCTTATGCCTGAAACTCTGAAACGAAAAGTGAAAGTAGTGGGGTATGAGGAAATAATTTCAAATGTAGAATTATTCCTCTCATGTAGAGGGCAGGATTTCCATGTATCAACTGAAGGGAAAGGAATCCATGTGGTGGGATCAACTTGTGCAGGTGCAACACATCAGAGAAAGGGACATCACATGGAAAGAATTCAAGAGGTATTTCGAGAGGAAATACATAACTAAAAGATATTATGATAGAAATATGAAAGAGTTCTTTCAACTCAAGCTGGACAACAAGCTGGACAACAAGACCATTGATGAGTATGAATGAAAGTTTTTGGAATTACTAAAGTATGTTTTGTTCATCAAAGATGAGTCTGTCAAGATTAAGAGGTACCTAAGTGGATTACCGCCTCCTATTGGGGATAAGATTTAGTATGATGACCCAAATACTATGGAAGAAACGATAATAAGAGCAAAGTGCTTATTTGAACAACAAAGAGAAAATCCTACCTTTCAGAAGGCTTGGGATGACCATAAAAAGTTCAAGAAAAAACAGAGGCAGAAGGGAAATAAACCACCCTTTTTCAGAAACAGTCCTCAAGAATAGCCATCTCTTAGAGAGCCCAGGAAGGTTGAAGTGAGTGGGAAAATGTCAAGTTCGCCACCTATGGAATGTTGTGGTTGTAAAGAAAACCATAGGTACAGATATTTCCCCCACAGAAATGATAAAGTAAGAGTTCTCCACAATGTTCAACAAGATGAAACAGTGGAGGACATGGGCAGTAAAATTCCAAGGATATATGCATCCCTAGACAACAAGCAAGATGAGTATCAGTCGCACATGATTGAAGTAGAAGGTATGATCAAAAACCAACCATTTACTATTTTAGTTGATTTAGGTGCTAGCCATAGTTATATAGGCCATAGAGTGGTAGAAAGTTTGCATTTTATAAGAAGAAACATGAAAAGTATTTCTTAGTGTAGCTAACTACAAGAACCAAGAGGAAAGTCACGGAGTTAGTCAAGTCCTGTCGTGTAGACATGAATGGACTAAGCACAAAGGCCAATTTTAACTTTCTTCCATTAGGCTCTTATGACTGTCTAATTGGGACGGACTGGTTGGACCAACACCATGCCATCTTGGACTGTCAGAACAAGGCATTCACTTGCTTAGATGAAGAAGGGAATCAGAGAGCCATCCAAGGAATTCCTAGAGTTGTTACTATTAGAGAAATCTCAGCAATGCAGCTAAAGAAGTGCTATAGAAAAGGCTGTCAATTATTTGCATCCCATGTGGGGGAAATGCCTAGGGATAAGGTGTCAAGTATTGAGGACTCTGAGGTACTTAAAGAGTTCGAAGATGTATTCCATGAAGTACCTGGACTACCTCCGAAAATGGATATCGATTTCTCTGTGAACTTGATGCCTGGAGAAACTCTAGTGTCAAAGGCTTCATATAGGATGAGTGCACCAGAACTGAAAGAGTTGCAGCTATAGCTTGAAGAAATTCTAAAGAAGGGATATATACACCCAAACATGTCGCCTTGGGGTGCCCCAGTCCTATTTGTAAAGAAGAAGGACAGAACGCTGAGATTATGCATCGATTTCAGGAAATTGAACAAAGTAACGGTGAAGAGAAAGTATCCTCTATCGAGGAATGATGATCTCTTCGATCAGTTGAAGGATGCAAAGATCTTTTCAAAAATAGATCTAAGATCGAGATATCACCAAGTAAGAATAAAATATGAAGACATCAACAAGACCGCCTTTAGAACAAGGTATGGTCATTACGATTTCACAATGGTGCCATTTGGACTGTCAAATGCACCTGTTGTTTTTATGAGCTTGATGAATGGATTATTCAGGGACTATCTAGACAAGTTTGTCATCGTCTTCCTAGATGACATTATGGTGTATTCCAGGACCAAAGAAGAACATGAACAACATCTGAGGATGGTGTTGCAGGTGCTAAGAGAGCACCAACTATATGCCAAGCTGAGAAAGTGCTCGTTTTATCAGGAACAGATCCATTACTTGGGACATATTATCTCGAAGGATGGGATAGCGGTAGACCCTAAGAAGACTGAAGACATTGGAGAATGGTCAGTGCCAAGGAATGTAACGGAAGTTAGATCCTTCATGGGATTTTCTGGTTATTACAGAAGGTTCATCGCAGGGTTTTCCGAGATATCTCACCCTATCACTTCCTTGCAAAGAAAGGGAAAGCAGTTTCACTAGACAAAGGGATGTGAGGAAAGTTTCTAGCAATTGAAGTAGCTATTAACCAGTGCTCCAATCCTGAGGATTGCAGATCCAAATGAAGATTTCATAGTATGCACTAATGCATGCAAAGAAGGACTCGGAGGGGTCCTCAGTCAGAACGGATTCGTAATCTATTATGAGTCCAGGAAATTAAAAGAGCATGAGAAGAACTATGCAACCCATGACTTGGAGTTGGCAGACATAGTTCATACTCTAAATAAATGGAGGCATTACCTCATGGGAAGGAGATTTGAACTCAGAACAGACCATAACAGTCTGAAATATTTGTTTGATCAGCCAACCTTCAACGCTAGACAAAGTAGGTGGCTTAAATTTCTGTGTGAGTACAACTTTTAGATAAAGCATATCAAAGGAAAGGAGAATAAAGTGGTTGATGCACTCAGTAGGAGGGTGCATGAATTACAT
>SNQJ01S0024517.1:93973-147799 GCA_010110895.2 Picea sitchensis | reverse complement strand
CAGTAGGAGGGTGCATGAATTACATGCTACAACCATTAGCATGTATCAGACTGATATTAAAAGAAGAATTCTGGAGGCTGCAAATGTAGATCTGCAGTACAGAGAATTGGTAGCCAAGCTATAGCAGGGTAAGACGCCACAGAAGATGGAAATTTATAAATTGGAAACAGATAGAATACTGTTGTACAAGAACAAAATTTTTGTACCCAATGTCTAGTGCTTGAAACAGATGATTTTGTAGGAGATGCATAATGTGCCTTATGCTGGGAACCCTGGATATCAAAAAACAGTATCAGCGGTCAAGAGCCATTACTTTTGGTCAGGTATGAAGAGAGAGATCGTTGAATACATCGCCAGATGTATGGAGTGCCAGAAAGTTAAAGTTGAGCATAGGCACCCAGCACGATTGCTACAACCTTTATCCATTCCTGAGTGGAAGTGGGAAGTAGTAACGATGGATTTTATTACAGGATTTCCCAGAACAACCAAGCTGCATGATTCAATCATGGTGGTGGTGGACAAGATTTCAAAAGCTGCCCATTTTATTCCACTAAAAACTACTCACAAGGCAACAGATGTTGTTGATATTTTCATAAGGGAAGTGGCATGATTGCACAGAATTCCTAAAACGATTGTGTCTGACAGAGACCTGAAATTCACCTTGAATTTCTGGAAAGGATTGTTCAAAGGATTCGGAATGAATCTGAACTTTAGTACAACTTATCATCATGAGTCTGATGTATAGACAGGAGGGTGAACAGGGTAATATAAGATATACTGAGAATGTATGTGATGGACAAACCATCAATATGGAAAGACTACCTGCACTTGGTAGAATTCGCCTACAACAATGGGTATCATGCATCATTGAAGATGAGCCCATTTGAAGCAGTTTATGGAAGAAAGTGCAATACTCCAGTGAGCTGGGATAATCCAGTTGATAGAACAGTAGTTGGGCCAGAGTTGCTCAAGGAGATGGAGGACCAAATGATAAAAATTAAGCAGAATTTGAAAGCTGCCCAGGATAGGCAGAAACGTTATGTTGATAAGAACAGAACCGATAGAGAGTTCAAATTGGGTGATCATGTTTTCTTGAAAGTGAAAGCTAACAGGAGTTCCTTGAAGCTCGGAAGTTGCGCCAAGTTGGTAACCAGATTTTGTGGGCCATTTGAAATCCTCGAAAGGATTGGGCCAGCTGCATTTATGCTTGCATTACCAACATCCATGAATGTACATAATGTGTTTCATGTTTCATTGCTTAAGAAATATATACCATATGCTAATCATGTTATCGATTGGGATGTGATTTAGGTGGAATAAGAAGGTGTCCTGCAAGTGCATCCTATGCGCATATTGGATAGGAAAAACAAAAAGCTCCAGAATCAAGCTATAGGGCTTGTAAAGGTCCAGTGGACCTGGTACGGTCTTGAGGACATGACATGGGAGCATGAATATACTATGCAGGAAGAGTACCCGCAAATTTTTTAAAAATTTGAAAAGCTTGCAGATGCAGTGTAAAGTTGCACTGACGACAGTGCAAAAATAAGGGGAGGGGATTGTAATGTCCCTAAGGCCGAGCCCTGTTGTAAATCATGTCTATGAAGTATAAATCTTGCATTATGAATTGTAATTATGTTTTATAGGCTGGTGAGCCAAGTCATATAAGCTAGTGGGCTTATGTGTTATTAGGCCAGGGAGCCTAAGTGTTGAAGGCCAGGAGCCTGATTTTTTGTACATGTGATTATGAACAATATTAATACAAAACATCTCTACATGTGGACTGACCACGATGAATGAGTGATGGAAGACTAAGCTTCCACAAAGCCTGGGTAAGGGAGAGGGGGATGAAAGGTTGGGAGAAGGGGTTGAAGCCCTTGGGAGTAATAATTTATTGTTATTCCAAATTACTGTGTAAATGTTTATCTGTTACCCTAAGTTGTTTTGAAGGACAGGTGACTTCCAAATGGGAAGGAATGTGCTTCATGGATGACATGTGTCAACCCGAGTGCATGCAATTTAACCTACGAAATGAGCCGTGTTGGGGGTTCGCTTCCTATTGTTCCAACCTTGGCATGAGTTTGTTCGGCATTCACCATCCTCCATCTGAACGTGTTTTGCCCTCTGTGATTGGACCTCTGCATACCTCACACACCTGAAACCCATGGTAAACCATGAACTGAGTCGTGTCTCCTAGGTTTTTGCTAATAAGTCCGATGCATCCTATAAACTCCGAGTCGAGCTATGCCTTAGCAATGATTGTTGTCATTTTTGAATGTCCATAACTATTTTTTTCCCAGTTGGATGTAGTGGCCATGCAGTTCTCGAGTGAATGTGGCTGGCTGCCATTGTCTGTACCTAGTTAAGCCTTGTTTTCATCCTCACTGTGTTGGAATTGGTCAAAGAACAGGTTGTCAGGCCTGTGAGAAACTCTCTCTAGGTGAGAGAGTGTGTTGAGGAAGGAGAGAGCTCCTGGAAAGAACCATGTATCTGCCATAGAGCTCAGAGATTTTCGGTCTCGTCTATTGCTGAAGACCAAGGCAAGGGAGGTTAGAAACTAAAGGACTTTCTAGGTGACAGAGAAGGTGTATACTCTTGGGGTGGGACAGGCATGTGGAGAAGTAGAGTCTGTGTGCAGTGGGCATAAGTGGTTCCTAGGAGAGAATCCTCCTTCTTTTACGTGTATTCTTCCTGTAAACCTTACCTAGCCTGGGATTCCTTACTCAGTGGAGCTTAGTCCTAGCTCGGGGGTGACCTACTGCTGAGAGTGATGAGAAGTGTGGTCTAAGGATGGGAGGTTCGTGGAAGGTCTACATGCAGTTGGTGGTGTGTGACAGTTTCAAATATAAGTGTCACTATGTTTTGTAATTCTGTAATTAAATAAATTGCATACTTGTGATTCTTGCAATGTTATCACATATTTTCTTGTGCATATGAATTATTGTTATTTCCATTAACTCTGAAATGTTAGCACTAATTATGTGTTTATCTGTAATTAAGCATGTTAAGTTCATTAGAATGCATAATGTGTTCCAGAAGTGTTTTTCCGCATAGTAGCGTTGGCTCGACCATGGGGTTGATGGTTGGGGGCGTTACATTAGACATAGTTGGTTGACGTGAAGATCGCTTCCTTGATAGAGCCATCCGATGGTGTAGGGCTATGGGTGTGGTTTTTTTGGCAAGGATATCTGCTTGATGGCATATGCTGAGATGTGGTTCTTATAGCTACCACTATCAAGGATCAAGTGCAATGGATTTCCTTTCACCCATATCTGTGAATGAAAGAGGTGCTCACCTTCCTCTTGATCATCAAATTCACCGTGCTGGATCTTGGTGGTAGAAATGGTGGAACTGGGTTTTGCATCAATGATTTATCTCCCCTTCTATGGATCTGAATCAGTCATAACTCACATATGATTCAAATGATTTTACTTTATCCACTAATGAATTCTTTGAGAAATAATCAACAATGTTATGTGAGGGGTTCTTATGGAAGTGATAGCACTTCCCGGTATCTTTATGCATCTTCCCATTGTGCTTATTTTATTGCATCTTGGACTAATTGTTATGATTTCCCCCATATTTCCTCTATCCTTTTTTCTACGGGTTAGGGCTTCCCTTGCCCTTGTTTTTCTATGAGGGGTTCCCAGACCCAAATTGTCGTGATTTTTGTTTAAGCTTCTGCTAGATTTAGATAACATATCAATAGGTCGCACCCAAAGAGGAGATTTCCAAAAAATCGATTGTTATATGGATGTATATATGCAGACCAACATGGTAATTGAGCATGAGATGTTGCTCAGAATATTTGATACCCAAATTGGTGTGCAAGGTATGGAAGACATTGGTGAATTTTGGCATTGTTTGGTCTCTTTCATGCCACAATGTGGTCCATCTTCTATACAAGTCGCCATAACTTCCAACAGGGTAGTATTTTTCCTTAATAACATCCATGAAGGAATTCCAAGTGAGTGAAATTGCAAATAATGTAGATCCTTCTATTTCATTTTTCTCACAAAAAGTCTCCCACCAATCTTTGACATCCAGGTTGACTTTGAGGAATGCAAATATAATCTTTCCTTTATCGAAAAAGTTATGGACAGAAAAAATACCCTTCTAGAAGGTTTAACCATTTATCTACGAAATCTGCATCTATTTGACCTTCAAATATAGGAATATCAAAATTGATCTATACCTTAAAGGGGGTGGCACTTCCTCTTGAAGTGGATGTGTCTCTTGTTAGCAGTCGTCGAAGGATTTGTGCAAAGATGTCAATCATCTCGTTCCTATGTCGCTCAAGGGCTTCCTTTAGCAACAATTTGAATGGATATTATGTCCTATAATATTTCTTTTAACCCACCATGGTCAGTGTATTAGGCATGTGTGATCATTTTTCCTCAAGACAAACAAGCTCGAGACCTAACTCTGTATACCTTGATTGCGTTGAGGGCATGCATTAAAAAAATGACAATGAGTACACCACTCTAATACCACTTATCTGTATTTATGAGAGAAACTAAATGAAGCCACAAATGTATAATGTTAACACAAAGAAATAGTGAAAAATAATAGAGATACAGTAAAACTTGACTTTTATTAAATAAGAAATATGTTGAAAACTGTAAAATACAAACTGAAAACAAGTTTTCTAGAATCATGGCAGCTTATCTATTAGAAGAGATGTGATGCCTATGCTCATTCGCAAGCGGATGAATACAATAAGGATCTGAAATCCTTTTCACAATAAATATGAATACAAAACCCCTAGACATCCAAAAACCTAACCCCAGGAGATGAAGTGCCAAAAGTCAAGTGGGCCCCTTTGGGGTAAGCTAGTACATTAACTTCGTGAGGTCGTAACTTTTGCATACAATCTTCGTTTAGGGAGAATGATAGCTCGTCGAAAAGGTATTGATGAGGATATTAGTGTACGGGGGTAAATAAAAGCCTTTTCTTATGATTGAGGTGATCTATCATGAAAAACATCATTTATCCCCTCAAACTGGCCCTGGAAGTTAAAAACTGCTAAAAATATTAAATTGCCAAAATTGCTAGAAAATTGTTTTGAGCGAGATCGAAAAGGTGGGTGGCCACCAATATCCACCTGGATCATGAACTTCATCGTTTGTCACATTGTCATGAAAATTTTCCAATGTCACGACATAACAAACATTCCACCATCCTTTCATTCACATAATCACTTACCGATGACATAATATTTCAAACATCACCCGACGACTCATTGTGATGAACATTTCCCAACATCACAATATGTCTACAATCTACTAATGTCGCATTGTGAAAAACATTTTCTAACATCGTAGTTCCCTTACAAGAACCTAGAAATGTGACACTTATAACCAAACCTCACAATTCCTGACATCACATTGGGATGAACATTTTTCAATGTTTCATTTTCATGAACATTTCCCAATGTAGAAATGTGAGGAAAATTTCCCAACATCGAATTGTGAGGAACATTTCCCAACATCGCATTGTGATGACCATTTCCTAACATTGCATTGTGACAAACATATCCCAATGTCACAACGTGACGAACATTTCCAAATATGTTCAATATTTCCCAACATTAACATTTCCTAACATCACATTGGGATGAACATTTTCCAATATTGCATTGTCACAAACATTTCCTATCATCAGATTGCAACAAAAATTTCCCAGCGTCACAATGTGACAAACATTTCCTAACGTCACATATTGACGAACATTTCCTAATGTCACAATGTGACGAACATTTCCTAACATCACATTTTGACGAACATTTCCCAACGTCCTTATGATGTGGGAGCATCGTTGGCAAGCGCACAGAGGAGGGACCACTCAACACGTGAGAGTTCTTCCATAACTTCAACGTGGGCAGTTACAACCGATTTCAGAATCCGCCTCCACTCAGCATCAGAATTCACCTTTGGAGGCACGCTTGAACCGGTGCCGAATTTTACCCTTTGAGGCAAGTTTTGAAATTGTAAACAGAGCAGGAGTTTCCACTTCGGCTATGGAATACGACTGAACTAAGATAGCATAGAATGAATTTTAGAGTAGGCAAGTAGCCATGGGAAACCCTAGAAACATTTTTGAGTTATGTAGAATTTTGTACACCCAGTTAGAGAGAGTTGTAATACAGAGAGAAATTAGTTGTAAGAGAGAACTACAAGTTAGCAGGAGATCTCAGTGTTTTGAGTTACTGTAATTTTGAATGTATTATGTAGCCATTGGGCACTTGTGAATATAACAAAATGGAAAATTGATCCAAATGTATGGTGTGTGGACTGTGTGCATTTTCCTGTCATTTTTATTTACATGAACAAGTGGATGGAACTGTGAGTTTTTCCAGTTTCAATTGCTTCTCTTCATTGGAAGCTCTGCATGGTGTGCATCGAGCCAGAGAGGAACGCAAGGAGATCAGGAGGAATTTCTCTATGAGAAATATCATGGATCTGAGTTATCGAAATCCCTCAAACGCAAGGACTGTGCATGAAATTGAAGTCTAAACTAGACAAATCTCAGGAGGGATAACGCTTCAGAAAGTGTTATCGAGATACAGGAACTCATTCCTTGGAAGGAACGAAGACCGAGTCTTCGAAGACTTAGAAAATATCTTAAGTCTGAAGTGAGTAAAAGATTAGGAGGAAGAATGCCAAGGCACTTTGGCATTTTGACATTTTGTCATTTTGGCATTTCGGCAACCAGGGATTTCGAGCAGAGATATCCCTTGCACCCAGATTTCACGAAACACAAAAACCCGAAAGAATAGGCACTGGGACATTTCGACATTTCAACAACTGGGGATTCCAAAGAGCAGAGATATCCCTTGTACCCTAATTTCGCTAAACGTGAAAACCCAAAGGAATAGGCGTTGGGACATTTCGGCATTTCGGCAACTGGGGATTCCAAGGAGTAGAGATATCCCTTGCATTATGATTTCGCGAAATGTGAAAACTCGAAGGAATAGGTGCTGGGACATTTCGGCATTTCGACAGCTGGGGGTTCGAAGGACGAAGGGACAGGATGCTTAACTTGTGAAGCCCCGACCCACGATATTTCGACATTTCAGCAACTGGGGGTTCGAAGGACAAAAGGACGAGACACTTGACTTGTGAAGTCTCGGCCCACGATATTTCTCTATTTCGGCAACCGGGGGTTCGAAGGATGAAGGGATGTGATGCTTGACTTGTGAAGTCCCAGTCCATGATATTTCGGCATTTCGGAAATCAGAGATTCGAAGGACAAAGGGACGAGACGCTTGACTTGTGAAGTTTCGGTCTACGACAAGCGCCCTTTTTGGCTTAGCGCAAGGTCATGGCTCTTGGTCGTGTGCTATGGGAGCTCACGCTTGGTGGTTGGAAAAGCCAACTGAGCATTTGTGGGGGACCTGTGTGTTCATTCGAAGGATTCCAGTTTGGAACCAGAAGAGCCATTTTAGCTCCGGAATCAGAAGATCCTGACCGGGAGGTCGCGCAGCCCTTAAGAGGGATAGGGGGTCTGCATCACCTTATGTGACGAATGTTTCCCAACATTAACATTTCATAAAACTTCATTGTGACAAACATTTCCCAATGTCCCAATGTGACATGTTTCCCAATGTTAACATTTCCTAATGTCCCAATTTGACGAACATTACCGAACATCGCACTGTGACAAACATTTCCCAACATCACCAACATTTCCAAATGTGATGACTATTTCCCAACATTAACATTTCCTAACATCGCATTATGATGAACATTTCACAGTGTCCCAGTGTCATGAACATTTCCTAATGTTGCATTGTGACAAACATTTCCCTACGTCGCAATGTGAAGAACATTTCCCAACGTTAACATTTCCTAATGTCGTAATGTGACGAACATTTCCTAACATCGCATTTTGTTGAACATTTCCCATCATCACATTCTGACAATTCCTAACTTCGCATTATGATGAACATTTCTCAATGTTGTAATATGAAGAATATTTCCCAACGTCGCTAGGCCGAATATAATGGTGAAGATAATATGACCGTTATGGCAAAGGATAGACATATTAGTTATAAAGTAGTCGTTGTGAAAAAAATATGTTATTTTGTTATTATTAAAGAGGTAAAAATATATTTAAAGTTTAAATTTTAAAGCTAATCACAAATAATTATTAAATATTCACATAGTTAATCAATACTAATTATTAAACAATAATATAGTTAATTATTAACAATTATTAATTAATAAAATAACTAATATTAATTAATTGAAATTTGTTAAACCTTATGAATTGAAATATAATTTCAAATTTTATACATACACACAAATATATAATTAATTAATTAATTATATATATATATATATATATACTACACTATCCATAGTCATGGTCATGGGTTCATGCTCATACCCATGGTCAAGCATAGCCTATCACTATGAAACATTGTCATGGTCATCGTCAATGTTTTGTATTTATGAAATAATGTATTATTAATGTATTTTTACTTTATTACTTCAATGTATTAATGTATTATTAGAATTTTAATACCTTTGAGTACTTTATTAAGATATTAATACTTTAATAATATATTATTAATGTACTACTTTATTACTATATTAATAGTGTGTTAATGTATTAATTTAATACATGAGTTAATACTTTAGCAACAAATTATTTAATAGTGTATAAATATTTTATTTATAATGTATTTATACATTATAATAATGAATAAATAATTTATTAATGTATTAATACATTAATGTAATAATGTAATACTTTCATGTATTTATGTAAAAATGTAGTTTTTTATTTTATAAATGTACTAAATTTCAACATTATTATTTTTGGTTATGGTGAACAATAGCTAACCATGATTTAAGTAATGGTCAACCATAGACATAGTTAAGGTCAAATTTGGTGAATTTCATTGATAATAATGGTCAAACATATTCGTGACTAGCAATGGTTATTTATGGTCAACAATTGTCAAACATGGGTTAACCATTGTCAACCATGGTCAGCGATAGTAAACCATGGTCATGGCCAACCAAGGTCGACCATAACAATCTATTAATATAAAACATTAATGTATTAATACTTTAGGAATGTATTAATTAAAAATGTATAAATATATTAATTATTATGTATTTAAACATTATAATGATGAGTTAATACATTATTAAAATGTATTAACATGTATTAATACATTATACTTTAGGAATGTATTAATTAAAAATGTATAAATATATTAATTATTATGTATTTAAACATTATAATGATGAGTTAATACATTATTAAAATGTATTAACATGTATTAATACATTAATGTAATAATGTAATAATTTAATGTATTTATATAAATTTTTACTTTACGAATGTACTATTACTACTTTATTATTTTTGGTCACGGTCAACAATAGTTAAACATAATTAAAGTAATGGACATCCATAATCATAGTTAAGGTTAAACATGGAAAGTTTCATTAATAGTCATGGTCAACCCTGGTCATGGCCAACCATGGTTAACTATGGAAAACAATTTTTAACCATTGTCATTAACAAGCAACCATCCTCATTGTCAATCAAGGTCAACCATAACAATGTACTAATGTAAAACATTAATGTATTGATACTTTAGCAATGTATTAATTAATAATGTATAAATACATTATTTACATTATAATAATGAATTAATACATTATTATAATGTATCATGACTCATGTATTAATACATTATTATTGTATCATTATTTTAATAATGGACAATTAACTTATTAATATGTTACTTTATTAATGTATTTATTCTTTAGTAATATATTAATGTTTAATTAATGTATTCTATTCGTAACATTAATTAATCAATACATTATAATATATAATATATATTAATGTATAGAGTTCTGGGGGAAGAGCGACGGAATGAAGCGAGGCGAACCAACGCGGCTAGGGCCCAAACCCTAGCCGCCTCCGATCTGGATTTTTGTTTGCAGGAGCTCGGATGCAGCCGTTCAGAGCGTTCCTCCCGCGATTTGCACGCCAGAGCGTCCCTCCTACGATTTGCAGTGGCCAGAACGCTCCCCCTGCGATCTGCACGCGGTTTTGAGCAGCGGTTGTGCCTCTGCGAATTTCTTGTATGAAGGTGGTCGCCGCCTTACTACGATGGCCCCAAAAACGATTACCAAGATGGAAGAAGATCCTCTGGAAGCATTCAAAGCATTAGTCCGCTCGGCAGGACCTAAATCCAAGCCTCCTATCTCATCTAAGTTTGTTAAGAAGATGGAGGAGATCCCTTCGCTGGAGCTGACTCCARAGGAGCCTTGCAATCTTGCCCTCATTCTGGCAGAAAATGCCCTCATYGGTAAGTTTACGGGGTTATGGCCCAGCCCCAAAACRGTGGAGGCATGGATGGATGATCGTTGGAAGTCACTGATACAGGGAGAAGTCTCTTTGTGCGCAGTAGGCAGGGGTTTTTTTGTCTTCAGTTTCTCGAGGACAGAGGATCGTGATCTAGTTTTCAGATCTGGACCCTATTTCATGGGGGTGAGAGGGTTTTTCTTAGCCCCCTGGACACTTGACTTCAATCCCGGAGCCGAAATCACCGCAGCCCCGATTTGGGTTAGACTGCCTCATCTTCCCTTGCATCTTTGGGGGAGAAGATCTCTGGAGGACATTGGAAACAAGCTCGGACGTTTCCTGGACAGTGTGGAGCCGAAAGGGGACCAGTTTACCTGCGCTCGAATTTGTGTTGAGGTTAACCTCGAGAAAGGCCTTCCGGAAGCCATTAAGCTCTCCCTGGGGGAATGGTTCCATATCCAAGAGCTGGACTATGAGCAGATTCCCTTTAAGTGCCTTCGGTGCCATGCTTACGGTTATTTCGTAAAAAGCTTCCCCAAAGCCTCTGGGGAGCCGGGACCAGTCAAAGAAGATGATTTTCAGCCAGTTTCTAATAGACGAAGGCAGCAAAGGCGAAAGGACCCACTTCAGCAGGCTCCGAAGGCCACTCACTCAGCAGAGGCAACTCTAGAAAATAAAAACAGCTTTGATGCATTGAAGGAAGATGAAGCCCTAGACCCAGAAACAACAGCAGTTAAGGGAAATCCTCCGACAGACGAAATCTTTCCGAATACCATCCCTCCAGAGTCAGTAGCAGCGAGAGAAATTCGGGACTCAGATCCGGAGCCCCCTGACCCTGCAGGTCTAGTTGTTTCAACCCCCTCTAGCGGCTCTGTGGAAACTTTTGATGCTGCAGACATTTCAGTTCCATCTCCACCCCTTACCCGAGGGAGAAAGACCAACAAAGCACGCAGAGAAAAGGAGGCTGCCTCCAACATTTCTTTAGGTTCTCAGAAAAAGTCGGATCCCTTTTTTAAGGGGAAAGTCTCATCCTCCTAGGTTTTATGATTTGCTTCTATCTACTATTGTGCTCACAATTTGTGAGAATTTACTCATGTATGCATTTTTTGTCATCTTCTCGACTTAACTCAAGAAGTAAACGGGATCGGATTCCCAAGTTATTCACAAGAAGGTTGGCACCACTATTAGGGGTCACCAACCTTCTTCAGCTTTGTAATTCTCTGATTCTGGTTTGCCAGGAAGGCACTTAATACACTCTAACCGTTCTTGTCAAAAAAAATATATATATTAATGTATTAATACTTTAATTTAGATACTATATTAATATATTAATTAATTAATATATTAGTTAATTTTCAATTAATTAATATATCAATATTTTTTACATTATTATTTTAATTAATATACTAATTTTCTAATTGATTTATTACTTTTCTACACTTTCACCAACAACAACCATTACTTTATAAAAATGGTTGATATATGTTAATCATGCCATTTTCTACCTTTCGAAATTAATGACCTAGATAGAAATATATCAACCACTTTTTTAAAGTGATTGTTGCTAGTTAAAAAAATTCTTAAAAAAAACATAACTTGATTTTTTAAAATTAATTTATATGAAAACATATACATATTTATGGATTATATTATGTGTTGAGAAGTCCACATTGAGAGAGTTGGTCAAAAGATTTCCCCGGTTCTATCGGGAATCTCTTATTTACAATGCCCAGCTTTAGTATGATATTAACAACGTGTAGCAGAGATTCTTTGCTTCAGTCCAAAACGTTGCTTTTTCCTTTACTGAATTCACAACCTTATTAAAATACAAACGCAAACTCCAAGAATACAGATGAGAGAATATACACATTTTAAAAATATATATCAAATATTTTGAGATCTTGATTTGAAGTTCGTTTGGATCTCAACTCACATCTTAATTTTATCGACTTCATGATATTTTGTTTCCACGTAGCTCTTTGTACTCGTAAAACAGTGGCTTATGAAGTTCGTTTGGATTTCAACTCACTTTTTAATTTCATCAACCTCATGATATTTTCTTTCCACATAACTCTTTGTAGTCGGATTATTTGGTTTCCACCGAGCTCTTTGTA
Source organism: Picea sitchensis (assembly GCA_010110895.2). Taxonomy (NCBI): domain Eukaryota; kingdom Viridiplantae; phylum Streptophyta; class Pinopsida; order Pinales; family Pinaceae; genus Picea; species Picea sitchensis. The sequence goes on along the minus strand of SNQJ01S0024517.1, from coordinate 135,353 downwards.
CTAAGAAAACAACGGCTTATGTTCAGTTTGATAAATTTGTCTAGGTTCTCTTCGCGTCTACATATGTCGAATTCCTACATATGTGCAATTCTAGGAATGATAAACAATAGCAATTTTATATATGAAGATTACAAATAATCATATTTAAGTCGGATTTGCAATGTCCAGAGAGATTGCAATTTCACCGAACAAATCAAGAGAGATTGCGTTGTTAACAGTTGAGAGAAAATTTGCATGCCTTGAGATCGCCATTTTGGAGGATTTTACAATGAGAGTGATGGAGCATGTTCAAGTTCAAGCAGAGGCAACCATTCCCAAAACAGAGCATACACACACCAACCAACTATGGAGTTGCTCAGCTCTTCTCTACATTCACATAAAACTAAAACTACAAAATACATGATATGGGATAGTTCTCTAGAAAGCTCCATCCTTTACCTACCTAATAAATGCAAATATACCTATCTTGTTTGTGCATTCAAGATGCCTATCTTCTATCAGTTTTGGTCAAACAAGTAATGGAGGAATTACTCCATCTAACACTCCCCCTTAATTTTGACCATTACAAAAATCAACACAAACAATGCCTAAGTGTTGTCTCTAAAATTCAAAAGTATTTCTTCATGAAATCATAGCAAGTGTCTATGTGTTTACTCTTGGGGTGAAACACATGATTCTTAGATAATGCAATTCTTGAATTGTTGTCATAAAATATAGGGGTTCACTCATTTTATTCATGTGAAAGATCACTAAATATCCTTCTCAACCAAATTGCATGACATGTTGTTAAAGTTCTTGCCACATACTGTGCTTTGTTGAAGAAATTGTGACGATGGATTGTTTCTTAAAACCCCATGAAATCAAGCCGGTACCAAACATAAATGTATACCCATAAGTACTTTTCCTATCATCAACACTACCTACAGAATCACTATCTATATTTCCAACAAGTGAATCATCTTCTAAAGTTGAATACCAAATTCCTTAATCTCTTGTACCTTCAATATATCTCAAAATTCTTTTTCCAACTTTCCAATGAGAGTTTTTTGGATTTTCCATGAATCTAGAAATTAAACTCACTGCATACATAATATCTGTCTAGGTAGCTCTAAGATATATGACACTTCCTACAAGCCTTTTATAGAGAGTATAATCAATTTATGTTCCTTCATCTTGTTTACTTAATTTTGTACAAGTTGCAATTGGTGTATATGTTGGCTTACATTTTTTCATTTTAAGCCTTTTCAAAATATTTGTGGAATATTTTTTTTGACAAATAATTTATTTTTTTTCAGATTGCTCAACTTAAATTCTTAGAAAATATTTCATAAGACCAAGATCAGTCACTTCAAATTCTCTTTGTATGGTTGCATTGAATTCATTCAACAATCAATTTCTTGTATAAATCGTGTCATCAACATGGAGACAAACTATCAAAATATTACCTCTCTGGTCTTCTTTGGTGTAATGTGTGGTCTCATTGTAAAGTGTGAACCCATTGTTGAGAAAATAAGTATCAATGTGTTTGTACCAAGCTCTTGGAGCTTACTTCAAACCCTACTATGCCTTCTTCAATATGTACACTTTGTACTTTCTACCTATGATCTGAAGTGTTAGTGGTTAATCCACATAAACTTCTTCCTTTAAAAATCCATTTAGAAAGGTTGATTTAACGTCCCTTTGATAGTCTGGCCATTTGTTTTGAGATACAACTGCCAAAACTACTTTGACAGTATCCAAACGTCCTACTAGAGCAATGGATTCTCCATAGTCAATACCAAGTTGTTGAGAAAATTATTTTTCTACAAGTCTTTCGTTGTGCTTCTCTACTTTTCCTCTCTCATTAAATTTTGTTTTATATAGCCATTTAACTCCAATGTTGGTTTTACCTATGGGGAGATACACAAAATCCCCTGTGTTGTTTCTTTTAATTGCTTCAATTTCTTTGTTCATTGCATCAACCCATTTTTCTTCCTTTACTACTTCTTCAGAGTATACCAATTGATAGGATAACAAAGCAAAGTGTGCTTGTTGATCTGTGTCATCATTCTGCTCATAAATTTCTCTCAAGCTTCTTGTTCTTTGGTTCCTTAAAGTTGTTATAGTGGGATTCAAATCATTATTGGAAGAAGAAGAAGAAGAACTATGCTCTGCTTGTTCTCCTTGGACCTGTACTTGCAATCTTGGAAGTCTTGGTGGCGAAGCTTGTTGTACTGTAGCTTCCACCTGCATCTTCTTATAAAGAAGGAATCTCATCTACAAGTATTTCACTTGTTTGGTTAGCCCAATATTTATCTTCATGGAAATTCACATATTTTCTTACTATCACCCTCTTGGTAATAGGACTATAAATCCTAGATTCTTTATAATGTTCATCGTATCCCACAAATATACATTTTTCACTTCTATCATCAAGATTTATCCTTATCTCTTCAGGAACATGAGCATAAGCTACATAGCCAAAAAATTTAAAATGAGAAATGCTAGATTTCATACCAGTCTATTCTTCTTGAGGGACTTGATATTTTAGACTCTTGGTTGGTGAAAAATTTAAAATATAGACTGGGCATACCACTGCTGCACCCTAATATTCATTTGAAAAGTTCTTGTCTTTTAGCATACTTCTGGCCATATTAATTATTGTTTGATTCTTCCTTTCAACTACTCCATTCTGTTATGCAATGTATCTTCTGGTAAATTGTCTCTTGATTCCATACTTCCTACACTATGTTTCAAATTACTTGAAGTCATAATCACCTCCTCGATCTGATATGAGTACTTTGATGTATTTCCCACTTTGTTTCTCTATCAAATATTTAAATTCTATGAAATTTTCAAATGCCTATGATTTGTTCTTGAGAAAATACACCCATGCTTTCCTGCTAAAATCACTAATAAAATTTAGAAAATAAAAGATACCTCCTATTGACTGAGTTTGCATTGGACTACAAATGTCTGTATGAACCATTTCAAGGTGTTCATTTTCTTTGTAGGAAGCATTGGGAAAACTATCCCTATGATGTTTTCCAAAAGTACAACTCTCACAAGAGTTTTTATGTTCATTTATAATGGGAAAACCTTTGACCATAGACTTTTTCTGTAAAATATTAAGACTGCTAAATAGTAAATGACCATTGTTCGCGTTCAAATGGTCACCAGGTGAGCAAATGGAGAGCGCTTGCATACCCTGTTGGGTCCGGCAGGGTAGAACAGTTGTGGAGCAAAAGGGTTAACAGAAACAAAACAAACTACAATCTAACTATCAACTGAAAGCAAATAACACTGCAAAAATAAACAAAAACATCAAACATAAGACATAGGGGTCATCAATGGTTTCAGGCTTGGTGTATTAATGAAACCAAAGCACGCTGAAGAAAGAGACTAGAGGTTCCTTCTCCCTCCAGCGGAAGGCTCTTCGGGGCCCTCAACACAATGCTCTCCTTACAAATGAAATGAACTGCACATATCAGTGAAAGAACTCTCGGTGATGCAGCTGATGGATTGTTGTCAAAGGATGAGCCTTTAACCATCTGAATAGCATAACGGTGCTTAGAATTCCTTTCCAAAACAGTGTACCCTGATGGCCTTTTATAGCAGCTTCACGGGCGGTCACGTAACTTTCTCCAAGTGTGAATAGGGGCGCATTAGGGTTTATTTAGGTCACTAATCCGCCGATTTTGTAGAGCCGACTTTGATTTGAGAGTCAAATCATCTTGGGGGCCTGTCCGTAGGTGCTCAGGAGGCCGACCTATGCAATTAATGCGTCGTATTAGCAGATGCGTGGGTTTTTGTGTTGACAGTCGCGCGTCGAGCGCGCATGCGCTAGTAACACATTTTTGTCCCACGCATGTGCACGTGCATCAGGCTGCTGTAAAGCGCCCTTCAATTTTTGGTTACATTGTATAGTTTTTTGCCCTTCTGGAGTGCTGTGAAATTAATTTAGTGCCATGAGTGACTTCATTGCAATTTTGATGATGTGGAGTTCTTGTCACCATGTGCAAACGAAATTTCAGTGATAACGCAGATGCCCACGATGGTTAGGAGCATGCATTATGGCCGAAATTCATCGATGTTTCTTCTATTGAGAATGTGTTTGTAAGGGAAAGCAAGAGAGAGTGGGACGGGTCCGGAGCGATCCGTTGGAGAGAAGGAACCGGTATCTCGACCCGAGAGGCGTCGCGGAGAAAAATATACAATTATTATTTTTTAAAAAGGCGGACATGCCCATGCTGCGTGTGATGTAACTCTGAAAAGAGATGATGGAAGTGTTGGTGTAGACAAGTGCAACACCCTCGGTATTAATGATAAAAGCCGGAAGAAAATTGAAAGGAACATACCTACGAATAATAGGCAATGATCAACGCTGTAATAAGCAAGCGATGATGTGGGGTCAGTGGCCCTACGTTCGAGGTCTTGACAAATAAACAAAAGAAATATTTACCAGCGGTCGCATAGTAAAGACCCACCATAACATGAGGAGTGTTGGCGTCGAATGTTAAAGGGACCTTATTGTGAGGGAGCAATGGTGTTTCCACTTGTGTCGTCCGAGATCTCTCTTTAAAATAGAGAATGAGAATCAAGATATTGTATGCATATACGGAAAAGAGATGTCGCGATGTCGACAAAGGTGCTGACTCGAAGCAAAAAGGTACTCGATGGAATCACGAGGTGAGGAAGTGGCGGAGAATTTACATGAATGAAATCAAAGAGTGGGATGACTCAGAGCGCCCTTGGTTGGAGGATATAAGAGAGAGGAACAATATGGCATAGCCGTTAACAAGGTGAGTCATCGGGGGCGACAAGGCGGGTGTTAAGTTATTGTCACCGAGAGAGGTGGGACAAGTGAACAAATTCAGAGGGTAAGGTAAGCGGTGTGGGGGTAATGCGAGATATGGGCGATGACAAGGGTAAATGATAAGAATGCACTCCAATCAGAATTGTATGGGTTGTGTGTGAAAGAAAGTCGCCAATGGTGGCAGGAAGAGTAATGGCGAAGGTAAAAGGTGTTTTGTACAATAAATAATAAATTTTGGGAAAGATGTAAAGAGAAGCGGAAAGGTTGAGTGTGAAATGTGTGCGGGGAGGGAAAAGTATCATGTAATTGATGAAGGGTTGGGGGCCCATTGGTGAGTTTCTTTATGGGGTAGGTGAAATGAAGATGGGTTGGCAGATGAAAACTATTGGTGGATGAAATGGTGGGTTCCTATGTTACAACGAAAGGCGGGTAAAAGAACATAATAAAGCGATGATACAGGAGTCTATGGGAAGCTAGCAAAATGATAAGAAGAAGAAGTATGTGGTTAATTATCAACATGATGTGAACTAAGGACACCATCCAAGGGTAATGAAAACGACATGAGTGTCAAAAGTGCAAAAGGTGCTATGAACCGAATAGCATGGTGGGAATGCTACAGGTCTGATCACCAAGTAGATGCAAAATGAGAGTCTTGCCGAGGCGAAAAGAAGAGTCCTAAAGGTCAATATCGGAGGGAACCCATTTGGGTATAGAAATGCAACTTGATGGGAGGAGACTACATGCAGGATTACTGAGTATATACGAAGGAATGATGTTGAGAAGATGATGGATGGTACACACACACATAACAATAAATACCAAAGTGAGGCAACCTGAAGAGGATTACAAATATGAACATGTATTAGATAAATGTGACAATGCGCGCTGTCGCATTACACAGCCATGATGTGAAAAAAAAGAGCCGAGGGGCTGGGAATAAAAATAATCCCTGTCCCAGGAACAACCATGATGGCAAGCGTGGGATACTGATCCGGTGGCTAAAGGCGGTTGAAAAATGGATAGCGGTAGGAGCTCCCGGAATGGTGAGTGGAGTTGGGCAAAAACCCTACATATAGATGTAGAGCCCACATTGCCACCTCATTTGTACCTATTTGCTACGATTGAGTTTCTGAGCAGATCTAGAGGAGATTGAGTGATTCCAAGAGCACAAGGCGTTCGTTTTCCGGCGTGCGAGTTTCAAGTTATTGGTCTGAACATCTTGCATAGTTATAGTTTGCAAATTTTGGGGCAGGGTAGGCACAGGAGGTCGTATGGGAGGTTTAGGGGGTTTTGGGTAGAGGGTGGGCCCACATGCGTGGGAATTCCGGTGGAAACCTTGTGATCTTGGCGCTTGTACCGGCGTATGTGTGTGATGGGTAGAAAGTAAGGCATACTCGGTGGCCTTTACAGCGGGAGTTGAATAATGAAGCGCATATGATGCGCTGGAACCGAAACGGTAGCTCGTGGCTTTTACCTGTGGAATACGGTGCAGCTCGCTGGCGCACATTAGAACGAAGCCTTGTATGCAGCGCTTATATGAAATGTGAGTGCGCATGTCGCGTGTGCACATGGTGTAAAAACAGCGCCTTTTGAGAGCCGTTGAGTGAAAAACCAAAAGCTCATTTTGATGTGGATGGTGTCTAATCTAATGACTTTCTAGGTTGTGCGAGGTGATCCGGTGACCATGGATGTGGGTGGCATGGCCAGGCAGAACCCGCTGCGAAGGCCATTAGTTCGTCACGAGGCACATGGATTCCCGAACTTCTTTGGCGGCCGGTGGGTTGCTAAAGTTCTTCGAGTGCCCTTTATTCTACGAGACTAGGTACTTGCTCCGTTCTTGATTTGAGATGTGGAGCCGGCGACCTTGCTTCCCTACGTGCGAGGGAGAGCGATTGCCTTCAACTGCCGGTGGAGGGCGTTTATTTCTTATTTGGGCTCCCCATAGGGAACACCGACTGCTGGCGAGCACAATGGCATGAGAGATACTCCTCTGCAGGGGTATGGCGATACTACCGAGGCGGAAGTACTTATATGACTAGGTCATCGATGCGCGCTCAGTCTGTCAGATGCCACATTTACGCCGTTTACGCGCGTGATAATGCATATGTAGTGTCTACGAGCCGAGTACTTACCGGGCAAAGTGGTAGCTGGCAATCTTGATGGAGAGGGTGGTGATGGGCGGTGAGCGGTTCCCACAGAGATTACGACTCTATTACCTGGATGATTGTAATTTGGACGTTGTCGGTCCACCGAAGCGAGAGGAGTTCTCTTTGGCTCCATCTGGTAGCCTTCTTCTTAGAGAATGCCGTGTTGAGCAGAGGTGCTGCTGGAAGGTACGAAATTACGAGGAAGCCATGCCAGCCCAGTGGTCAATTTTGTTCGCCCGCAGCGGTGGCGAGGTGAACTGTCACTTCCGCGGAGGCGACTCATATATGGCGGAGATCTGCGGTTATCTGATTCCCCTATGGGGTGTTGGACTTAGGGACACGGATATGATGTCTTGCCGCGCCTCACAGGGGAGGTTTGTTGACCTGAGAGGTATGTTGTGTATTTGTATATTTGTGATTTATATTGTGATTTTGATATACGGTGCATATGTTTGATATGAGCAGTACATCTTTTGTTGCTTGTTTGATCATGTGCGAGTTTGGCACCTCCTTGAAGTGGTGGGGAGGTAATTCAAAAGCGCCATTTCGTGAGCCGGGGAAGACCACTCGATGTGCAAGGAGGTGTCCAGAGGGATATGGCCTTTCTTGGGGACCAGCGGGGCAGAAGACTGTTATGGCTGGCGCTTTGACGTACAGTGCGGGCCATCTCATGCTTCTGGCGGCCGGCGGGTATGATGATCTAGTCCATGATTTGAGATAGTGTTTAGTGATGCGAGCATATGGACCCGTATCGGGGCGAAGTTACTGGAGAAGTGTATCGGGTTACCGACACCATGGTGGTCGATCATGCGACGGCGATTTGTACTTGTCGCCATGACTAGACTTCGCCCTAAGCGGAGGTCCTTCGGATTCCTGCTGGGGCGGTGGGGGTTAGACCACCACCTCGAGGGGAGAGGCGTGGGGAGTGCTAAATTTGATTATATGATGATGTATTTTATACCTTTTGCTATATAGGGTACGGTGAGCGATTTTTTATCGCAGATTATCTCGTACGGCGGTGGGCCAGCGTATTTTGTATGTAAACATTGGATGTGATGGTATATATGAGTATACATATTTTTGAGATCAAAATGTGGTGTACATGTGTGTTTTGTTTGATGATGATGATGTCTATGTTTCCCTATATCTTTGTGACAAGATATGGAATGCTTACGTATGTAACCTTGATGTGATATATGCAGTCTAGCATGTTAGCTATGTCATGTTGTTTGATTCAGTTGTCTTGGAGTATGTGTAAATGCAATGGAATCGAAATGTCGAGATAACGATCTAACACAGAATTATTCTGAAAAGGGGATACGTGTACAGTGGTATATTTCCATCCATTCTCCTTCCATGTCCATTCCATCCATTCCATCCTCCATCCATCTCCATTCCATTTCCATCCATCCATCCATCCATTCCTAGTCCATCCACTCCATCCATTTCCATCCATCCTTTCCTTCCTCCATTCCATCCATCCATCTTTCCATCCTCCTTCCTTCCGTCCATCCTTCCATCCATCCTTTCCATCCTTCCATTTCCATCCATCCTCCATCCTGTCCTCATCCATCCAGGTGTCCTTTCTTTCCATCGTCCATCCATCCATTCCGATCTTTCGCCATCCATCCATCCTCCTCATCCATCCTTCGTCCGTCCTCCATTCCTCCATCCATCCATCCTTTCCTCCATTCCTCCATCCATCCTTCCTCACTCCTCCATCCGTCCGGTCCATCCATCCATCCATCCTTCCATCCGTCCGTCCTCCATCCGGCTGTCCTCCATTCCTCCTTCCTCCACTCATCATCTCGTCGTGGGAGTGGGATTGGGGGGAATCAAATTCCATTCGGTGGGGATGGGGTTTTGGTTTGGTGGCCCTCTTTCTCATGAAACCTGAGATGGGTGGGATGCGTGGGGGCCAGGGAGTGGGCTCCATACATATCACCTTGACTGTGAGGTGGGAGTATGGGGGTAGTGGGGGTGTGGTGGGGTGAGGGCCGGGGAATGCAGCCATGGGGGAGACTAGCCTTCCTGTGGGTGAGGGGACCATTCCGAGGGTGGATGTAAATACCACACTGGGATGGATAGCACCATGTTGGGAAGTGTGAGACCAAAAGATACCTGGAATTCTTGGACTTTAGGTGGGGGTTAAAATAATGGAATTTGAGTGAGGGGTCTGGGGACTGACTCCCAAATGGGACTAGGTCCCAAAGGGGGTGTGGATGGAAGTGGGTAGCCCAGGGGTGGAAGCCGAGTTCATGGGAGGCTGTGGGAGTGATCTTTATTTGTTGGGGAGCGTCAAAAAGAATGGCTGGAGCTTCACGAGGGAGGGGCCAGTATCCTCCATGTGGTTAGTTAGATGTATGGGATTAGGGGAAAGAGTGGTGAGTTGCTCCGATGTTCCTAATAGGGGATGGATCTTTGGCAAGACCCATACAAGGTGGATATGCATATTGGTTTGTGTTGATGAGGGAAAGAATGTTATCGACATTGGCAGAAGGGTTGGGCTCATGTAAGGACTTGGTCAATGGTTACAATCTCCGTTTAATGGAAACATGATTATTACGAAAGGCGGAAGATGTCTGCCTTCATAGCATACATGTATCTATGTCAGAACAAGATATTGTAATCAAGTGTGGCGTCGATAACTAGATATCAATGAGAATGGTTTGCCTCCGAGCTCAACGGGGACGGCTGAAGGAGACGGAGAGGATGGTGTCAGGTCATAGGCCTAAATGTCATGATGGTGGGTGGTGTTAGTTCCGGGGAACCATGTTTCTGTCATACTATTTGGACATGATGCAGGTAGATACCCTTCATCGATGATACAGATGGGCGGTGATGTTAAAATTTACTACTTGGTACTTGAATAGCTACTTGTGGGAAGGCGGGTTAAGCAACTATCAGAGTCAAAAGGTGATGGAAGTGTGTCGAGGTGTGCCCAAGTGGAAAGTAGTGATTTCCGTTGTGTACAGGACAAGTCTGGAGGACTTCAAGACTAGTAGGGGGATTAAACTAAGAAGTCATCTACCAAGCTATAATTGTGAGCTTCCCTAACCTGTGGGTTGTGAACATTCTGCGCATAAAAGGGATCACGAGGGATCGTGGTGGTTCAGTAGGAGGTGAGAGTTACTAATAGAGAGTGTCGTTGGTGTGTAGGAGTTTGTCTCCTAGAGATAGAAGCGTGAACTCAGTATTTGGATATTAGCCGGTTCAGCATGTTCTGAAAGGATTTTCTTCTCAGGTGAGGGAGAATGAGTACCTTCTAGCTGGATGAATTAGGGTTGTGGTATTGTCCTGTTGGGGTGGGGATCTTTGTGTGCATCCTGTTAGTCTACCATACTTAGTGTGGGATAGGATTTTGCAGTGATATGGTGGGAGGGTTGTTGCACATCTTTTATTTGTTGTACCTGCTGAGGGGATGTTTGTGTAGGGGTAGGGGGAATATTCCCCTAGTCTTTCAACCTTTGGAAATCAGTGATCACTTGGGGGCAATGGTGGGTGTAATGACCATACATGCACTTAAAGAGCACAAGGGTGGATGGTTTTTCACAGCATTATTCTTCCCTTGGCGTTTGTTGTTATTACCCCATTGGGGGTTCTGTTTCCATAGTTGGTTGCCCCGAAGGGGTTGGTATTATTGTAAGAGGGATGGTTCCCTTGGCCAGGATTGTTGTTATTCTATTCTTTCCTTTCTTCCTATTATTGTTAGATGGATGAGTTGGGTTAGCTGTATTCATTTGTTCAAAATTACAGGTATTGCTGAGTGGTGGAAGGTTGAACAAAATTTACTATCTGGATGTATGGGGGGCCATGGAAGTGGAGGCCCAGGGAAAGGGAAGTATATGGATTTTGTGGGCAGATGCTGGTCCATAAAGGTATGCTTAGGAAGATGGAGTGCTTTCACTAGATGCATGTAAAATTTCTTTGTTGAGAGTACCACCACTACTTGTATGGAATTGGATGTATGGGGGTGTGGTGGAGGAGGTCCAACGATGGGTGGAAATTATATGAGGTATATAGGCTGGCTGATAAAGCAGTGCAAGGGGCTAGTAAGGGTACCCCCATGTCGGTGGGTATTGAGGTGTACCATACATTGATGGTGGTTGGGGTTGTGGACCATGGTGTGTGGTGGCACTGTGGATTCGTCTGCTGAATGAGACATCCAGGGTTTGTCTTATTGATGGTGTAGGTTTGGGAAGATCGAGGAATACTATGTATAATATCGATTGTGTGTGCATAAATGAGGTCATATTGGGCCTTACTAATGTCTTCCTCTTAGTTGAGGGAAGATTGGAAACAACGTCTTTACTAAGTAGAGATACAAGTGATCTAAGAAACCCGATTGTGAGAAACCTTGTTGTTTGGTGTGGTTTCTTCTTTGCACAAACTATGTAGCCTACGCCACTCGTGAATGTGGTCAACTATGTGGGTGGCTGAAGTCTGTTTGAAGTTAGAAAGTAGTTCTAGACCATGTCATGGCAGATGGGTAATTGGATAAAAGGTCAAGAAGGCTTTGGTTAATGACTCAAAGGTCGTGTGGGACCACGACTTTCTTCTGGCTTTCTACTACATTTTGGTTGATAGGCGTACAGTAGAATTAATGCGTTAGAAATAAGCATGATGTGAGAATCATCCATGATACTTGGAAGAACACCATAGGTGGAAGGTAATGACATGGTTGGCAAGGTTATCCCTTGCCTTTCCTTCAAACTTTGGTATACATTGTGGAAGTTTGGTTGGCATTGCAAGCCATGTAGGCGTCATGCAATATAGGATCATTGTGAGTTTGGTGAGATCAATTGTTGAGAGAGAGGCCAAGTATGGCATCATGAGTGGTGGGGAGGGTTAGCTCCAGCTATGTTGTGTTGTGAACCTAACCTGATGGGGGCTAGGTGGGTTGGTGCTCCCCTCCTTGAGAGGAAAGGAGGGTCCCACAGGTGAGGAAGCGAGTGGATGGATGACTTTGGGAAGTTGACCCAAATGTAATGTAGAACCAAGCAAAGTTGAGTCCAAAATAGCACTGTGAGGAGTGTGTGGAGGAGGTACCTTTGAGCAGTGCGACCCAGGATACTCCCTAAGATAGGAGGGAGAAGGTTGGAGTAGCGTGCGTGAATGGCCCAGGGGTTAATGGTTTCCCCTATGATGTCGGGCTAGTTGTGTGAATGTGTGCAACAAGTGGTGAGAGAAAATGTAGAATTAAAAAGTCCTTTTCGTTGAATGTTTACACAATATATATATATCAAATGGGGCTATGTCAGATGTGCATCATACATAAATGAAAAAGAAGCATATATGGGTAAGAGGGGTTTTTCCGCATGGGGGAATCAAAAAAATACTCTAAGTGTCCTAGAATGCGTCCTTCCTCTCAAATAGTACTTGGACCTTCCAATAGTACTCAAATGTGGGGTTTGAAGTCACTGGAAAAGACACTAGTGAAGAATAAAATACTTGGTTATAATGGGGGTAGAGGGTGCAATATCGAAGTTGGCGATACCTCCCAATAACCACACAAAATCAATCAAGGTGCGATTGCAGCCACAATTGCCACCCAGGTAGATGTCCTAAATTTGGTCACTAGGTACCTCAGTCCAGAAAAACCGCGACATTTTAGATTTCGGCCTAAAAAAATGGGTCCTGTAGTTTGGATCCCTTCAAGAATTGGGTGCCTCTTTGCCTCAAAGGGGGCCTGAAGAACAAGCCGGGACCTCTGACCTTCAACCCTTCATGTTATCTCCATATATATATGATTGGAGCGGCTGGACTTGGAGAGTTGAAAGCTCCTATTTGGCAACTTCTATGTTTGAAATTGTGAGAACAAGATAGCGGGGGTTATTTGGATGCCTACCATTGAGATCCTACCTAGACTAAAAGTCTTCTTTTGGCACCTCTGTGGAGGAAAACAGTGATTTGTTTAGAAAATTTTGATAAGAGTGTTTTACAATGAGAATTTTGGGGAATTGGCTCCAACCTGTTTGATTAAAAGTGAGTGGATAGTCCAATCAAGAAAGATGAGGTGTTTGGCGAATCCCTTTGTAGGAAACCTACTTAAACCACCATGTTTTGAGATGAGGCTATGTGAGTCAGAAGTGACTTTGTGTGTGAGTGAAAGTGTACCAAATTTTTAGTTATTTAGATGTACACTTGACATGTGGACATAGCTTGGTCCTTACAAGAGTTTGAATACCTAAATAAGCTAGATATCGACTAAATTTAATACGAATTTTAAAAGCCCTATGAGAATAGCATGTGGACATTGTGGGTCGTTACTATCCTTTAACTCCTATGTGTGAGTTAATGTAGAGAAAACATGAAACTATCCTAGATTGAACAGCATGGGCATGTGTGGGCCCGTTACAAACTTTTAAACTCTATCTTCTAGTTTTGATCTAAGAAAGAGAAAGTTCAAACACTATTCTAGCTTTGTTGACATGTGGGCATGCTTGGGCCGTTAAAAGAATGCGTTTGAAAAATGAAATTAAGAGGGGGTCTCGAAAGAGCCGTTGTCCTCCCTAAAAGTTTTGAAATTTTTGTTAAAGGGAAATGAGATCGTCGTTTTATGATCTTTTTTCTGATTCTCAAGATAGCTTGATGGCCTTGAGAGAGCATAATCAAGATTGTTACTTCACAACTTCTAGTCCGAATGTGAGTTTAGATGTTATTAGAATCTGATGTTTCAACAGATTATAAATCAAAGCAAGCCATCCACGTGGCAAAAGAAATAAGGAAAAATGATTTTTATCCACCTAAGTGCCTATGTTTGTTGACTATCCCCTTTATAAGATGGGGGTCTAAGTGGTGGAATATTTAGAGCATGCATGACATCATTCTTGAGAGAGGCGGCTTTCCCACACAAGAGCTGGCTAAGAAAATTTGGTTCTGATAATGCGGCTATTAGTATGTGGGCGGTACGTTTGAAATACGCGGCTGCTTTAGTATTAAAAACCAAAGCGCTTGTCTTGTAGCGTCTGTGTGAACCAGCGTGCTGTGATAAGTGAAATAAATTCCGAATGGTTCTCGATTCTCTATGAATGTTGATCAATAAATTAGGTGGAAGTAGGTTTATGTCCCTACTTGAGTTAATAAAACAAAGGAAGCCAATTAAAGCCCAATTGAGGAAGGATTTGATACCTAAATCCCCAACGGATTCGCCAGTCTAACTGCGTTTCAAATAGTGCAGGTACTTGAGAAAATGGGCGCTTGCATACCACCTGTTGGAACCGGTAGAATTACCGAGCAGTGGAGCAAAAGGGTTAACACAAACAAAACAAACTAATCTAACTATCAATGAAAGCAAATACTTGTGCAAAATAAGCAAAAACATCAAACATAAGACGGGGGTCATCAATGGTTTCAGGCTAACATCAAACATAAGACACAGGGGTCATCAATGGTTTCAGGCTTGGTGTATTAATGAAACCAGAGCACGCTGAAGAAAGAGACCAGAGGTTCCTTCTCCCTCCACCGGAAGGCTCTTCGGGGCCCTCAACACAATGCTTTCCTTACAAATGAAATGAACTGCGCATAGTAGTGAAAGAACTCTCGGTGATGCAGCTGATGGATTGTTGTCAAAGGATGAGCCTTTAACCATATGAACAACATAACGGTGCTTAGAATTCCTTGCCAAAATAGTGTACCCTCATGGCCTTTTATAGCAGCTTCACGGGCGGTCACGTAACTTTCTCCAAGTGTGAATAGGGGCGCATTAGGGTTTATTTAGGTCATTAATCCACCGATTTTGCAGAGCCGGCTCTGATTTGAGAGTCAAATCATCTTGGGGGCCGGTCCGTAGGCGGTCGGGAGGCCGACCTATGCAATTAATGCGTCGTATTAGCAGATGCGCGGGTTTTTGTGTTGACAGTCGCGCGTCGAGCGTGCATGCACTAGTAACACGTTTTTGTCCCGCGCATGTGCGCGCGCATTAGGCTGCTGTAAAGAGCCCTTCAATTTTTGGTTACTTTGTATAGTTTTTTTCCCTTCTGGAGTGCTGTGAAATTAATTTAGTGCCATGAGTGACTTCATTGCTGTTTTGATGATGTGGAGTTCTTGTCGCCATGTGCAGACGAAATTTCAGTGATAACAACCATATCTAAGATTCCACAACTAATTCTAATCTAAACTTGATACATTATGTGCATATGACTGTGATAAACTTAGATTTCTCAATATCAAAGGGAACATTCTGTTTTTTTTCATTTGTATTGTAGCTATAATTTTCTTACTGGGTGGGTTGTCCAAGATTGTACACTTGGAACCTTCAAAAATGACCTTATAACCATGTTCATTCAACTGACCTACACTCATTAGATTATTTCTAGCATGAGGTACATAATAAACATAGTGAATATCCTTCTTTTAATCGTGTTTGGTTAATAAAAAAATAGACCCTTTCCTTCAACTTTATTTTGATCATCATCTCCCAATTTAATTTGAGATGTTTCAGAGCTATCTAAACTAGAAAATAAATATTTTTTACATGTCATATGATTGTTGCAGCCACTGTCCAACAACCAGAGATCATTATTGTCGCTTTCTTCTTCTGTAGCTTGACATGAAAATAACATTGATTCAAATGTTCCTTCTCCAGTGTTGGTAACATTTTGTCTACCCCTATTCAGATAAGCTTGCTTATTTCTCCATTCACTTTTGTAGTGACCAAATTTATTGCAATAATAGCATTGGATCCTTGATTTTTCAATCCATCTTGGATGATTAGAAATTTTGTCTCTCCCCCTTTGGTTCTGAGAGTGTCTCTGTGGATGTTATGATTTTGTACTCTATTTTGAACATTGTGAAGTTGACCTTTCTCCTGTTTGAGAGAGACCTTTTCCTCGTCTGCCTATGCTTCTATTCCCATGACCTCTACCTCTGCTTATGGAGGCCTGATACTGAAATGCATTCTCCAAAGATTCAGTGTTTCGACTGAACCTACTTTTATGGGTTAATAGAGATCCCATGAGTTATTCAACTATTAATTGTGATAGGTCCTTCAACTCTTATATGGTGACCACGACCATATTAAATTTATCATGAAGTATTTGAGGTACCTTCTCAATGACCTTTTTCTCTTGAATGTATTCTCCATGGGTGCACAACTGATTCACAATGCTCATGACATGGGTCATAAAATGATCCATAAAATCTGAATCCTTCATTTGAAGAGTCTCAAAACTCTTCTCGAGTATCTACAACTTTGCATTTTTTACTTTGTTAGTTCCATAATAGGCTATTTTAAAAGAATCCCATGACTTTTTGGCATGATATTCTACTACGACTTTGGGAAAAATAGATTCCTCTAACCCTTTCTCGATGAGCCATAGGGATTTTCCATCCTTCTTCTTTATTTCTCTGAGGGAATTTCTCTACGCATTTGACATTTCTTCCAGATCCATGGGATCTGTTTCTTGAAATCCATTGACTATTGTTTCCCAACAATATTTAGATCAAAGAAAATTCTTCATCTTAATAGACCATGTATCAGAGTTCTTACTTGTTAAACTTGGACCTCGTGCCAGTGATGGACTGTTGCTACATGCCATCAATATCTTGTTGATCCTTGGCTCCCCCTTTTAGGTGTAGATCTTGATGAAATTATTCTCCTCTATAGAAATGGGTGAAAAACTGAATTTTTTTATGCCTGGATTCTCTTTGTCCACAACTAGACGCGCCCTGTCCACAGTAAGATGCGTGTCCAAAAGGATGATTTCTTTTTCGGGAGGCACAGTTATGGACGCGCCCTAGACATGCACATGGGAGTTTCCATATTCTCTTGGAGACTTTGTATACATGGGAAGGGGGTTTTCCATCTACAAAATTGGCACAGACCCCACTTACCTCTGCCTCAGCAGGGTCCGTTGACCTCCTAGTCTCTAGATCGTTCCAAAATTCTGAGCCAAAATGGCTCTTCGGGCTCCTGTTGGAACCCCTTGAACAAATCCACAGGTCCCTTTCTCCCCTGTCACAGGCCTTGAGAAAACCTATGCACGCGCTGAGTTTTCGGTGCTCATCACTATTCTGAACCAACGCACCTTTCACCTTTCGGGGTTTTGGGACTCCTGCATGTGAGCTCTCCCTGGCTCCTTGTCCTTCGAATTTCCGAAACCCGAAAAAGGGTTGAGGTTCTTGGCTACTCCCTTAACCTCTCTCCATGTGATCACTTCCTCATGACCATGTGTGAACACCAAAAGGTGCTTTTTGTGGTTTGGGACTTCGACATTCAAGAGTCTTGTCCCTTTTCCTCTTGAAACCTCAAATCTCGGTCCTTCCCCAAACTAGATACGATGGTCCTGCATCCTCCTCGGTCGACGACAGCGATCGTTTCAAAATTTCATGAGTTGGGACTCCACGTCTCTCGAATCCTGGCCTCTCGAACACCTGGGTCCCAAAATTCCAAAATTACGGTCCATGACAAAGTGCTACCAACTTTCGTGATTCAGGAAACCGTGGTGCAAGCGTTCCCCCTGTTCTCTGTCTTTTAAATCCACGGTTCCCGAAATGACAAAATCTCTCTACTGAGAGATCAATGGTCCATATCCCTATTGAACCAATGGCTATGATCCTACTAGATCGACGACCCACATCCTTTCAGAGATTTCCCTGAATCCTTGATCGCTTGCCACGTGTCCTCCTTGATGGACGGTCCTGGTCCTTTTGCAAATTCTCCTTTCGCGATTTTGGCCCGGTCTTCTCCTTCGTTTCTCCAGTGCCAAAAACTTTGAAAACCCTCGACCCCACTGGATCGACAGTCCATACTCATCATGAACGATGGTCAGGCTCTGATCATGATTCTCCCTTTCACGACTTCAACGAATCTTCACTCTCGATCTCCCGGTGTCTAAATCCCTGAATTCCCAAAATGGCTCATATCTTATCGGAATTTCACGAACCAGGAGTTCACAATGCAGTGACTCCAAAATATCTTATTGCACCAATTCCTGAATTTCCAAAATGTGAATTCGCACAAGATCTGATGACTCTCATTGGATTGGATCCAACGACCCCTATCTCTCCTGAGCTCATGGGTGATTGTAAAGGGACTCGCCTTAACCCCTTTATTCCTTTGCAAGATCCAATGGCTCTCGGGTCTTCCATGATCTGGATATAATGGTAGTTGTAGCTCCTCCTTGATCATGTGCTTCTTCCGTCCCCTTGGAAGATTTTCAAAGTTTCAAAGGCCTCAGCCTTTTCTTCCTCTATGAGCTTGATCTTGCTTTGATCAACTCGCCTGCATTATAGGAACGTTGTCCCTCTGGAGCTCCTCAAGATTTGAACCCTCCAAAGGGTTTTTCTTGGCCTCTGTGACTCCTTGCAGGGTCCTTTCATGAAAATGTTTTATTTCCTCTAATATTATCTGTGGCTCTGACCTTAGAGTGTCTCTAACCCTTTCTCTCCTTGAAGGGATGGTAGTGCCCTCTTCTCCAACTTCCTTCTCAAGCATGCTTTGCTGAGCCTACAGGGTGTTTAGTAACCTTGTGAGGGTCTTTCTGCGATACTTCTCTTATCTCAGAACTCGAACAAGAGTTCCTTTTGTGCACATTTGCACGAACTCAATGCCCACCTAATAGAGTTCCCCAGAACCCTCAGTGATTCTTTCTTCTCACCGAACTCGAATTAGAGTTTTCCTCAATGCATCTTGTGCACTTGCTCAATGCCCTCTTGGCAAATCCTTTATAGAATTCTCAGCAACTCTACTTCTCCTCTTTGTGCTATCCTCTGCACAGTTTCTCCTTCAAGGTGTTCAAGAACCTTGAGGCTTCCTCTTTGAGTCAATGACTTCAATTGGTGTGCCCTCCTAGCACGTCTTTGTATAAAATTCTGCAGAATTCAGAAATGCACTCCTATACTGGTTTTCAGAGACCACAGTACTCTGTCATGCACTCTTGCATGAAACCACAAAGAATCCAAACCTTAAATCAAAGAACTCATAGATAGAAAAATATATCTATCCCTGCAAATGCATATCTAGCATACATCTACAACATATCATCAACACGTAAAGACATCCAATCATGAACTCACAAAGACATGGACAATAACATGTAGGAAAAACTTCTATGATTGTATGAATATGAAATGCCTCTTTAAAATGTGAGCTCAGACTTCAACAGAGTCACGACTTCCTCTCTTCTCCCTATTTTATATATATTCTTCCCTGCCTTCTTTTCTACTGAAAACAAAAAGAGATGTTTTTACAAAAGGGGGCTCCTTGAGTGCTTACCTCCATCCTCACCAACTCTCATTAATTTACATTCAATTACATTGAATGGTTGTCTAGTTCGAATCAGATCTAGATCTCATCCTTACAACCATTTAATACAATTTCAAAACATGAAATTTGAAAGTGAGAGGGTTGCGCCTCTCCTCTCCATTGAATCTGTGCTTGATGTGCTGGATGGCTGGTGCTCGATGATGTTGGAGTGATGCTCTTGCATCATACTCCTCAGCTCTAAAAATTGTTCTCTCCTGCTCACAAGCTTCCCAACACCACTGTTGAAATCCACCTGGATCCCAAATAGTTCTCTAGAGCTATCCATATTCTCCACTGCTTCACTGTTGTTGTTGTTGCTACTGCCCTGCTGCTATGGCAGGTTCTCCTCTACTCAACTTCCCTTTGCTAACCGCTTCTGTTGATCTTATCATCAGCCTTCTGATCTCCTCAATTATCTCATCCAACTTCTCCCAGGGATGGCTTTCTTTATGCAATCTCTTATGCTACACTTCTTCCTTGAAAATGGGTAGATCGACTCGATCCCCCTTGTAATCTTCTCCATCTCCTGTGGCCTTATCTTTCCACTCTGCTGTAGATTCCAATTTTGCAGTCTCCTCACTGAGTTGTTGCTCAGCTTCTCCTTTTGATAGCTTTGCTTCTGTCATTTCTCATGTTGGTGTATTTCCAACTTCCTCTAGTCGCTCCTTGGGATGGTATTCTCCCTCTATCTCCAACTTGATCTGTTGGATGTGCATGCCCTGCACCTTCACGCTTCTCTCCAAGGCCTCAATTTCTTCACACAGAACAACAAAATCTATGTTATCTGCTTCTTCCTATTTTGCTTATGTAGTCTCTAGTACTACAGTTACCTTATGTTCCACTCCCTGGCCAAAAAATTTGAGCCATTCCAACGAATGCTCATCTTCTTCTACTGCAAGCTCCCATGCTACAGTCATCTCCTTTTCAGCTTCCTAGCTAAAAAAATTGAGCCATTCTTCTGAATGCTCATCTCCTTCATATCCTTGGGCAAACGTCAATGTCTACTCCACTTCTTCCTCCATGACAAATTATTCTAGTTGTCCTCCTATTGTTGCTGCATCTGCAACACCTTTGTTGTCCTCAACTGGGCTACATGGAAGGAATACCAGAATTCCCCCAATTTTCAGAATTTTCTTCTGATCCTCACATGTCAGCACTCCTTGTTGATATGAATTCTCCTTTGAGTTCATGAGACTCTCAGACAGTCTCATCTCCTTTCCCCTACCCACCAAACAATTTGGGAATTTTCTGCTACCCACCTATTAGTCTATGAGATCCAGTGATCTCATCTCATTGCCCACTTGACAATCTAAACTTTCACCACTGCTCCCCTAGCAGTACACGAGACCTTCCACTGATATCTTTCCATTGCCCACCTGGGAACTTGAAAGTCCACTTCTGCCTACCTAGCAATTTATGAGATCCTCTATTAATCTCATACCATTGCCCTCCTGGCAATATGAATTTCCATGGCTGTCCTCCTGACAATATATGAGATCCTCTAATGATCTCATTTCATTGCCCACATGGCAATTCAAAAATTCATCCTATTGGAGCCGCCTTTGTTTTCTAGCCCATCACAAATTTCATTTTCAATGCTCGAAATCAAAAGATGGTTTTCATATTTTCCGTCTGTGGTTTCAAAATCGCTGAAGCTTTATCAATGCAAATAGCGATGATTATTATACTCTCGAGGCGAGTCCTACCTTTCGTAAAATTGTTTCCTCTTTTTTTTCTACCTCGGGATCTCATAGGTCGGATGCTATAAATCATGTGGTTCACATGTCCCGAGCAACGAAACAGTGAAATCGTTTTGATTTTTTACCCAGGGCAGTAACGGGAGTAAAGTTTTCATAAACCGTGATTAATGTCATTGGGTTTTCGCACCTCGGCGTTCACCAAATCCAAAATTTTATTGTCATAGCCCTGATAGCCAAGAACACGAAGTCCTTTTTTAGTAACCTGTGTCAAGGTTAAAAGTAAAAACTAAACCATGGTAACGTTCTATCAGCAATTTTCCACCCGACGTTTTCTTTTGTAAAAGTTATACTGTCTAAACCCCGACTCACGAAATCACGATAAGGATATAAACATAATTAATTAATCACTAAATCCGAGTTTATCTTCCCTTTTTATTAAGTCGTATTATTTCGATCTCGCGGTTTCGCAGCTCGGCATGCAAACCTCCAGGAAACTTATTTTCAAAGCTCCGAGTAGCGATATTGCGAATATAATAATTACGTAATTAATTAAGTCCCTAATCACGATTAGGTTTTTACTAACCAAAGTCGATCATCGCAATATCGGGTGTTAGAGGTTCAAAATGTTAAAGCAAAATTCTCAATACAATGAGTGGCGAAAGATTAATTAACGTTGGTAAAGCCGGATTAATTAATCTAAATCAATACATTCCACTTTTTTTATGCCTACACGATTCACAAGGTAACCTTATTTCTTCCATATGCCAACTGGCACTTCAAACCACCAAAATTTATGGCATTAATTGGGAAATAGAGTGAATCAATGAATAAGGCTCGGGTTTTTATGGTTAAATTTAATTCTGAGCATGATTTGACAGATTTCATCTGAAAGAGTACCAGTTTTCGAGTATATATAGAATGGTTATTCATTATAACAAATGCATTTCTATACTACACAGAGAACAATCTATGAGTGAGATAACTTCTGTATGTATACGTATTTCTATCACAGAAGAGATAAAGTAGAATCTCCAGCCAGGGCCCCACGAAAAGCATCCAAAGCCAGTGTTGAGGTTTCGGGACAAGGCTCGGACAATTTTGGTGATACTTCACCCTGAAGTGTCGACTCTATCCCGAATTGGTCTTTCGTTTCCGATGTTCTACAGGCTGAATTGGTGGATTATTTTGATGATTCCAGTGACAATGAAAAAGATGATATAACCACCAAGTATAATATTGTCATCCAATCTGGAATGCACAAAGTAGCAGCCAGGCCACAACTACTACCATATTATGATATGGTCCGATGGGAATTAGACCATGTGGACATACCAACCATAACTATAATGAATGAGCATAAGGTCACCATCGGTACTTTCAGGCCTGAACATCTGCAAGCCATGTATAAGTTGCCCACAACGTCCGACTTCACATATGGTGCCGAATTCTTAGACGAATTCAAACAGAAGGAATGTGTACAGTATGATAAAACCATGTCTATCTTAATAAAAGATTGGGTTTTTTGCTCTGCGAAGTTCAGGGCAGAC
This sequence comes from Picea sitchensis, assembly GCA_010110895.2. Lineage (NCBI taxonomy): Eukaryota > Viridiplantae > Streptophyta > Pinopsida > Pinales > Pinaceae > Picea > Picea sitchensis. The sequence continues at coordinate 112,917 of SNQJ01S0024517.1, read as the reverse complement.
AGTCATGGTGTATATTCAATAGCTTCTTTAGAACCACAATACAAGTATGTGGCCATGATGGCATGCAGATTATATGGGAGAGAGGACACCTCACATTTCTTTCTTCCATGGGTACCTCTAATGTTTTGAGTCGCCGAAGGTTGTTCCTTCGACTGGGCAAAGATGTTGTCTGATAGCCTGACTAGTCGGGTCATAGAGTATCGGGCGCAGAAAGAAAGTGGAAAAGATGTTGCATTTTTCATGTCTGCATACATTATGGATGTCGTTTGTTTTTTAACACCATTTCCCTTAATGAGCTGGAGTTGGACTCCAGCAGAAGATGAGCCCATACACGTCTATCATTCAAAATCATGGGAAAACAAAGTGGCAAATTTCATATACGAATTCTTCAACTGGGTGACGGTGCCTCTGCATGTCACTATTTTCAGACACCCGCCACCCAGGATCTCGGACAGTATAGTGAAAAATATGAGTAGCATAATGGACTGGTATGTATAAGCCGATTTTTCATATCTTAGAGTTTCTGGGTCTTCTGTTCCCCTGCATGCATTTCCATTGTTCATTCCCGACAAGCTGGCTTGTCGTGAGGTTGCGAGGCAAACAATAATCGGTGGTATAAGTAAGGAGCTTAAGGGATACTCAAAGAAGGTATGGCCACCTTTTCCTGTTCATTTAAATTCTTATTCTTTATTAGATTTCGGGCATGCCAAAGTTGAGGCAGCAGCCCTGAAAGACCTAAATTTGGTCCTCATTGAATACAAGAAGCATGATCCACAAAGGGTCGTGAGAAATCATTTGGCCAGTTGCGGGCTCAAGAGATTTGAGCACAAGAATTCACCCTCGGATGACATTTTATGAGGCACAAGGTCCTATGCCGAGATTATAGCTCGGATACAAACCTTGGCACATGAAGAAACAACCGATGTTCTGAAGTTCCAGGAACACCAACACAGTTGTCTTCCCGCAGTGTTGCGGGGCGAGAGTCTGAGTATGGCAGAGGCGAAACAAATATATGTCGAAGGCTCTAAGGATGCGTCTCCCAATAAATAAAAACACCAAGGAAAGGGAGAGAAAACTAGGAGTCTAAAAACTAAGATAAAGACTCCCAACCCACCGAAGAAGTAGAGTTTGGTTACTACTCCAGGAAAATCAGCAAAGCAGATCAGAGAACCCATCACATCAGTTACTCCCTTGCAATCGACTCAGGGAAATATTGATGCAGGATGGATTTTCAATGAAGAGTTGAGGCCTATAAGGGTAGAAGAACTCCCTTCGTATGAGTTTTTCTTCGATAAGAAGAGAAAGGCAGTGGTAAAGAGGGAATTCTATCAGGAAGGAGAGTCAACGGCCAAGAAATACAAAGTTATAACTGATGGAAAAGACAAGAAGAATGAACAATTCACGACTTCAATAGCAGGGACATTAGGAGCATACGCCATGGTGAATCAATTTTCAGTCGGGGTCTTAAAAAACCAGCTGAAATGAAAGAATCGCCTCATCAAGACCTTGGAATCTAGACTAGCCACAACAACGGAGACTGCCAAAGACCAGGCGAGTGTGGGTATAGAGAAAGCAAGGTTGGCCGATAAAAATGAGATAGAGCTGCTCAATTCTAATCTTGAACAAGGACAGCTGGAGGTTTGGGATGGTCAAATGCAAGCGAGTCAGCAAAAAGATTTGATCCAACAACTATAGGCTAGGGTGGAAATTGTTGAAAGCAAAGTGATAGATATCGGGATGTTTCAATCCCAGGCGATGGAGATTCGGGGTAGAGTCTCTGTGGCCCAACAAAATTTACTTGGCAAGGTAGAGGATATTCGGGACAACTTCTTGCTGGTAAATCAAGTTTTGGAGAATTTAAGTGCTAAAGTAAGGGAAGCTGGAGCAGCACGGGTTGCCTTACAAGAGGCTATGATAGCCACAAACAATAGGGATTTGGGAAGCACTCCCAGGTTCACCATTTCAGAGCATACCAGAGGAAACATTCTATTAAAAGAATGGGAGAACAACATCGCAGAAGGAAAACTGCAAGCCAAAAGGGTAATGAATTCCTTAGAAGAGGCCTTTAGTTCTATAGATGGCAATCTGCTAGGCATTGATAGCGGAGGTAATGGCTAGGCATTGATTCAGATGAATATGGAAAGAATCTTGCTTGATTTGAAGGAAAGAGAGGAAAGAGATTCGGCTGAGATGTCCCAAGTGACTATGGCAAACATAGTCCAAATAGACAAATGTATGATTAAACCAAGCATGAAATTATGCGCTATCGACATCATAGATGGAAAGATGGAAGACAGGATGCTGCAATTAGCCCGAGATTGTTACTCTTTTGAGGCCAACTGTCAAGCAGAACCATCAAGGTTGATATCTCGGCTGGTTGAAAGATGTGTCACCTGTACCGAACACGCGCGAGGACAAACTTCCAGTACCAAGTGAAGACAGAGAAGAAGAAATGTAGCGATTTCTCTCCTCCATTTCATAACTGAAATTTTTGTAACGATTGAGATTCTGTCTTATTGTAAAACTATATAAATATACCATAGAAAGAAAGAAAAGAGGTTGGACCTTTTTGTGTCGATTGTAATAGAGTTTTTACATTTTGAGAGTTAATACAAAGCAAATCTAAAGATTCTCAATTCCGTCACGACTGTGTTATGAGTTTGTTTTCTTGTATCTCATATTTTGTTTCATTTCATATTCATAACTGATGAATGCTTCATTATAATTTAGTACGACCAGTACTATAGTGAATGAATTTTGGTTTTTTGTAATTGTTTACAGTTTTTCCTCTGTACCAGCTATCAGCATGTGTAATACCAGTCAACACTTTCAGAATTCTATATATATTTTATGCTACATCGGGTTATTTCCTTACAGTTTTCCTCTCCTGTTTATACGTAAGATTCTCCCTTTATAGGAGCCTTACACCATAGAAAACTAAATGTTTTTCTCCCACCTCATACCTTTTATTAAGATATAACTCAGTTACGGGAAAGAGCCTTTGATTTGCAACCCATTTTATTTCCGAAATCATAAATTCTCTTTTATACGACCAAATTGAGACAACACTTAATTTCTCTCTGAAGTTTTTCTTAGTTTACTATTCCTCCATGATTGTCCCTGAACCAACACAACCCAATATCGAACCCAGATTATCAAATTAAACGCACATTTCCTTAAACCTTTTCGACACTATTCTTAAAACAGCTACTACTCGGGTTGAACTCGAACATTCATGGGCACCGATTGAATAGGATATAGCCATCCAGGACCAGTTGGAAGCTAGACAACACCAACGTAGAAATCTCCCCTAGTTTCCTTTGCTGAAGATTGACGTTTCTCTCTTCTCCACCTTTTACCCACTTTCGGATGCCTAGACACTATACTTCCAAGCCTTAAGTACAAACTCTGGAACAACACATCCCTTCCCTCCTGGCAGTTTATGAGATCTAAAACTAATCCCTCTTCCTCATCATCACTGAGATTTCTCCCAGCTTCTGGTTCACAAACATGAACCACTTCCTCTATGCCTTTGAGGCTTTCAGTGTACCTCAGCCATCCTTTCAACAGTCTTCATTGTCTTCTGGCCAACAATTTTTTGACTGGCCATTTCACCTTTGTTTTCATGGGCCATTCATATACCTAATGCGGCTTTGCATCCTGCTGCATCTGCAGGGTAAGCTCTTCCATTATCACCCTCATCTCAGTGAGCTCTTCATCCATCTCATATTTTCTCTGCTGCTGGTGGTTCTTCTTTCCACCGCGTCCATGGCCTTCAGTAGCCATCTTACTGTTCCTATCTGCCCTCCTGACAAACTTGTTGTTGTCACTCTGCAACCGTGAGTGCTTCCAACCTTTCCTACAGTCCTCATGACTATCTATTGACTACTCTGCACATTGCAACAATCATCACAGAGCTTCAACACTCTGTATTCCTTCTTCACTGTTGTCTCCTTCGCCTGAATTCTACAGATGAAAATATTCTCTCTGATACCACATGGCACAAACCCCCCTTAACTCTGCCTCGGTAGGGTCAGTTGACCTCCCGATATCTGGATCGTTCCACATTTCTGAGCCGAAATGGCTCTTTGAGCTCTTGTTGGAACCCCTTGAACAAATCCATAGGTCCATTTCTCCACTGGCACAAGCCTTGAGAAAACCTATGCACGCGCTCAGTTTTCGGTACTCATCTCTATTCTGAACCAATGCACCTTTTGCCTTTCGGGGTTTCGGGACTCCTGCATGTGAGCTCTCCCTAGCTCCTTGTCCTTAGAATTTTCAAAACCCAAAAAAGGGACGAGGTTCTTGGCTAATCCCTTAACCTCTCTCCATGTGATCACTTCCTCATGACCATGCGTTAATGCCAAAAGGAACCTTTCGTGGTTCGGGACTTCGACGTTCAAGAGTCTCGTCCCTTTGCCTCTTGAAACCCTGAATCCTAGTCCTTCCCCAATCCAGATCCAACGGTCCTGCATCCTCCTCGATCGACGATCGTGATCATTTCACGATTTCACGAGTCAGGACTCCACATCTCCTGAATCCTAGCCTTTCAAACACCTGTGTCCCGAAATGCTAAAATGACGGTCCATGACAAATCGCTACCAGCTTTCGCTATTCAGAAAACTGCGGTGCAAGCATTCCCCCTGTTCTCTGTCTTTCGAATCCCCGATTCCCAAAATGATGAAATCTCTCTGATGAGAGATCAACGATCCATATCCCTCTTGAACCAATGGCTACGACCCCACTGGATTGATGGCCCACATCCTTTTGGATATTTCCCTGAAACGTTGATGACTCGCCATGTGTCCTCCTTGATGGACGGTCCTGGTCCTTTCACGATTTTGGCCCGGTCTTCTCCTTTGTTTCCCTAGTGCCAAAAACTCTGAAAACCCTCGACCCCACTAGATCGATAGTCCACACTTTTCCTGATCAATGGTTAGGCTCTAGTCGCAATTCTCCCTTTCGCGACTTCGGCAACTCTTCACTCTCAATCTCTCGGTGTCTGAATCCCTGAATTCCCGAAATGGATAAAATCTTATCGGGATTTCGCGAACCAGGAGTTCACAATGAAGTGACTCCAAAATCTCTTCTTGCACGAATTCTTGAATTTTTGAAATGTGAATTCGCACAAGAGCCAATGACTCTCGTTGGATTGGATTCAATGACCCCTGTCTCTCATAAGCTTATGGGTGATTGTAAAGGGACTTGCCTTAACACCCTTACTCCTTTGCAAGATCTGATGACTCTCGGGTCTTCCACGCTATGGATCTAATGGTAGCTGTAGCTCCTCCTTGAGCATGTGCTTCTTCCTTCCCCTTGGAATATTTTCAAAGTTTCAAAGGCCTCATCCTTTGCTTCCTCTACAAGCTCGATATATCTTTGATGAAATTTCCTACATTCTAGGAACATTGTCCCTCCTAAGCTCCTCAAGCTCTGAACCCTCCAAAGGGTTTTTCTTGGCCTCCATGACTCCTTGCAGGGTCCTATCATGAAAATGTGCTATTTCCTCTAAGCTTATCTGTGGCTTTGACCTTAGAGTGTCTCTGACCCTTTCTCTCCTTGAAGGGATGGTAGTGCCCCCTTCTGCAACTTCCTTCTCAAGCATGCTTTGCTGAGCCTATAGGGTGTTCAGTAACCTTGTGAGTGTCTTTCTGCAATACTTCTCTTATCTCATAACTTGAACAAGAGTTCCTTCTATGCACACTTGCACCAACTCAATGCCCACCTGACAGAGTTCCCTAGAATCCTCAATGATTTTGTCTTCTCACCAAACTCGAATTAGAGTTTGCCTCAATGCATCTTGTGCATTTGCTCAATGCCCTCCTGGTAGAGCCTTTACAGAATTCTCAACAATTTTTCTTTCCCTCTCTGTGCTCTCCTATGCACAGTTTCTCCTTCAAGGTGTTCAAAAACCTTGAGGCTTACTCTTTGAGTCAATGACTTCAGTTGGTGCGCCCTGCTAGCATGTCTTTGTCTGAAATTCCGTAGAATTCAGAAATGCACTCATGCACTGGTTTTCAGAGACCGCAGTACTCTGTCATGCACTCTTGCATGAAATCACAAATAATCCAAACTTGGAATCAAAGAACTCACATATAGAAAAATCTATCTATCCCTACAAATGCATATCTAACATACATCTACAACATATCATCAACACATAAAACATCCATTCATGAACTCACAAACACATGGACAACAACATGCAGGAAAAACTGCTATGATTGGATTAATATGAAATGTCTCTTTACAATGTGAGCTCGGACTGCAACAGAGTCATGACTTCCTCTCTTCTCCCTATTTTCTCTATATTCTTCCATGCCTTCTTTTCTACTGAAAACAAAAGAAGATGTTTTTACAAAAGGGGGCTCTTGGAGCACTTCCCTCCATCCTCACCAACTCGCATTAATTTACATTCAATTACATTGAATGGTTGTCTAGTCCAAATCAGATCTAGATCTCAGCCTTAAAACCATTTAATACAATTTCAAAATTTGAAATTTGAAAGTGAGAGGGTTGCGCCTCTCCTCTCCATTGAATGTGTTCTTGATGTGATGGATGGTTGATGCTTGATGATGTTGGAGTGATTCTCCTACATCAAAAACACAAATTTTTGAAGGGTTTTCCCTTGAACTTTCACCCCAAAATGGCCTGGAAACTACTCCTCTTCCTGCTATGTCTGAACGAAGCTCGAATGTGCTCTCAAACACCCTGCAAATCGCTCTCCAATATTTGAATATTCTTAGGCTAGCTCCGATACCATGTTCAATTTCAAGAAGAGGAAATCATTCATAAAACAGAGCATACACACACGAAGCAACTATGGATTTTTTCATCTCTTCTCTACATTCACATAAAACCGAAATTGAAAAATACATGATATGAGATAGTTCTCTAGAGCACTCCTTCATTCACCTACCTAATAAATGAAAACTTACATATCTTTTCTAAGCATTTAATATTCCTATCCTCTATAAGTTTCGGTAAAACAAGTAATGGATGAATTACTCCATTTAACAGGGTAGGCACATGGGTTGGGTTTTGTGAAGTTGTAGTTTGGCAACGATAAAAGCCAATTAATTTAAAATAAAACAAGAAAAAACATTATAATTAAAATTTGATGGTGTATATACATGATTAAGTGTAAGTCTTCCATTTTAGATTGAAATGATATTGTAGGTATAGGTGTTTGGTCATTTCTTTTGTAGTAAGTTGTGATGACAAATTATTTTTTTGACATTTGTTGTGAACTTCGATTCATTTTAACTCCAAATATATTAAGCACATAAGGTAATTAAATATTTTGAGGTGCAAACTCTTTTTAGTGAAAAATATAAGGAAAGGATTTCCTTGGTCTTTAGTATATTTGAAGTTAAAGATAATGTTAGTGCGTCAATTGTTCATCAAAATTTTAGATGATCATTATTTATGTATATGATTTATATTTGATTATATAAAATTTCATGAGCATCATATATAATATAGATAGTGGTATGAATAAAACCACCTCAAAAATTATATAGTTGAACAAGGAAAATAATAGAAATGTAACAATTCAATGATGAAGAGGTTAATAGCAGAAAAACAAAAAAATGCATATAATAAATAACAAGATAAGTTACATAGTGATCCATCTCAATATGCCTTCTTCAATATTAATGATGAAGAGGTTAATAGCAGAAAAACAAAAAAATGCATATAATAAATAACAAGATAAGTTACATAGTGATCCATCTCAATATGCTTCTTCAATATTTTTTTCTCACATTGAAAGGAAGTTGATTTAGAAGAATATTCAATCCTTTAACTATTGCAATGAAGGTTGTACACTACCTCTTTTTCTTTAGAACATTCATAATTTCTTTAGCCAACCTCATTTAGTCTTTATAATTTTATTTACATTTAGTTGTATGTTTTTGGTTTTAATGCATTGTATATTTTATTTCTTTTAACATTATAAAAAAGGGGTTAGCCAACCTCATTTAGTCTTTATAATTTTAAAAAAGGGGTTAGCCAACCTCATTTAGTCTTTATAATTTTATTTACATTTATTTATTTATTTACATTTAGTTGTATACTTTTGGTTTTAATGCATTATATATTCTATTTCTCCTAACATTATAAAAAAGGGTTATTATTAAGAACATTTTTTTCAACATTATATTATTGATTTTCGAAATTGTTTTGCATTACATTGTCAATGCCCTAAATCATTTTGAGATTGTTTTGAATTGTAAATTATCAATACACTAAATCATTTTGTAGTGTATCGTTATTTAAATTTTTGCACCCTGTTTTTTTATTATATAATTGTTGACATCCACAACTACAAGGATCTTTCTTTTAGGCATATTTCATACGTATCAATGTGGAATTTATTATTATTAAAATCAATGAATTTGAAAAATTCATGGTTTTGTTTTTTCATGTAGCGTCCATTCATTATAATTTTAGTTCGTTTAACTTAGGATACTAATTTATACCAATGTAGTTTGCTTCTTTGTGTTATGATTGATACGTGGCTTTGACTAAATTAAAATATTTAATGTTATGGTGTATTTTTTCACTTTTATATTGTTCACTATAATGTTTTTTTTGTTTTTTCAATATCATGATGAGTTACATCTAATAAATTCTTGAAATATTTGAAATATTCTTTTATAAGGAGTATTTTTTTTATTTTTTTATTTTATTTTGTAATTAGGGGAATCGGTAACAATGGTAGTATCGTACTCGCGTGACACGGGGTCGAATACTGTCGGCTGCCTTATAACCCCTAGGGAGAAACGCACAGCCCGCAAGCACGTCCTCCGAGTAAATGGGGTGAGAATCAACCTTGAGACCTCTTTTTACATATTTCCTTCCATTTACATGGCACTTGCCAATCGGTCTACACCCCTGCGGGCCTTACAAGGAGTATTTAAAACCGCCAGTCATAAATATTTTCAGAAAGAGAAAATAATGGTGTTTAAGGTCTCATTGAGGAAGAATATGTATATGATGATTATTTATTTGACATGAGAAAATATAAGCATCCTTGACACACATGTAAACTGTAATTTGAGGATTAAAAAATGGAAGAGTCAATGTTTAATGGTTATGTATCTTAAGATCAAACCCGCTTTCCATAGGGGAACTTAAATTGAAACTGTAATGTACCTAATCCAAACACCTTTGTAATTGTACATATAGGTTTGTGATTTTTTAGAACCAAGTATTGATTTTGCGCACACCTTAGTAGTGCACAAGAATTGTTATCAAAGAAAGGGTGCACACATTTCATAGTGATGTTCTCTCTTGAGTAAGTGTGCGAGGATTCCCTAACAATGCACATTGAGCCAAGTTATATATATATATTGGAGGTCGAAGATCATGTGTGATTATGAGGTTCATGAGTTGGGATGCAGATAGGGTAGTGCACCTATCCATGTAAAAGAAATAACACTCAAGTTATAGATCAGATGAAAAGAGATGGGGGGATAAATCCATCGGAAAAGGTAAAAGGGGGTGAGGACTTAAGTCTTAGGGAATATTTTATTAATATTTCTGAAAAAGTGTAGTTGATGGATATTTATTTATCCTAAGTTCTCGAGGGATGGGAACGGGTCCCCAAGTAGATAAAACTACTTCTAAATGAGAAAATTGTCCAATTTAAGGCATGGAATATATTTTGTTGTCCTTATTATAATTTGGGGGTAGAACTCATTCGGGGAAATTAGTTATTCATTTTCTTATGTGCAGAGGGGGTTAGACCATCTCAGAATGATCACTATTACCTTGTCTATAGAGAAAACCGTGTAAGTGTTTTTTGTATTGTAACCAAAGTTTTGTTGTTGAAGAGGCAAGTTGTCAGGCTCATAAGAATTCTCTCTAGGTGATAAATTTTTTAGTGAAGAGGTGGGTTGTCCGGCCCATGAGCATTCTCTTCATGTGAGAGTTTTGTTGGGAATTATTCTCTGGCACACTAAGAATTAGTTGTAGGGATCTAAGACTTCTTTTCTAGTCTATTGTTGGAACCATGGAAGGGAAGTGGGGTATCTGAGGGATTGTTGAGTAGATAAGGGGCATACTCCCTTCGGTGTGACAAGCACATGGGGAATGAGATACTATAGGCTAGTTGTAGCATTGAGCGGCTTGGAGTGAGTGATTTTTGTTATTATCATACGTTAGCTTGGCAATAGGAACCCTTTTTCCCTAGTGGAGTTAAGCCCCAACTAAAGGGTGACTTGTTGTTGAGCGATTATGAGAAACATAGTATATGGTAGGGAGGAACATCTAAGTTATTTGTGTAGTCGATGACTTTTCATAAAAGATAAGTGTCTTTATGTGTTTATCTCATTTATTGTGTGCTTAATTGTTTGTGTTTAATATGTTTTAAATTCTTGCATGTTGTTGCATATAAGTAATTTTTGTTATTCTGTATTATGTTGCTTACACTTGTAAGTGTGTTGTTGATATTTAGTATTTGTCATCATGCATGCGTAGGAATTTTTTTATTCATTTTACCTGTAAGTTAACCTTATGATATTGGTCATGATTCTTCATGAAGAAGTTATAATGGTTGTGGGCACAGGTAAATACTTTTTGTGTGAAAGAGGCTATATTTTCTTCTGTGCATAGGGAAGCAGCTTGCATGCACAAGGAGAACAAAATTGGGGTGTGAAGAAAAAATGGTTGTGTGCGCAGTAGTGATCTCATGTTCAGTACAAAATACATGCATTGTAAAACAATTTTTTCAGTATGCTTGGGTGTGTAGTTGCATTGTGTTACTTTTGTTCTTTTAAGTTGTTTGGCGTGAATCAACTAGGGGTTGAGTGCGTTACTTCATGTATTACTGTACAAACTAATGTTATAGAGTAGAATCTTGACGCTAGAGTTTAGAGTAACATTGCTTAGTAGGAGGTTGGTAATGTTACAATAATTGTATCAAAACAATTTGGTAATGGGGATGTTACATTGTGGTATTAGAGAAGTTTAATAATGAGGATGTTACAAATTGTTATCATAGGTAAAATTTCAACACTGAGCCTGTATGGGTCGTGTTTCTATTTAAGGAAAAAATTGTACTGATAAGTGGCCGAATTTGGAATTATAGCGCAACCATTATGCACCTAAAATAAGAATTCACAAGTATGCACACTAAATTTTGGATATTGTAGCATGTAGCACTTGAGCTGCACAATAAACAATGGTGCATGAGTGTGCACAGTAAATATTGGGTCTATGGGAAGAAAAAATTGTGTTGCATGTGCAATACTGACACACGATGTATATGTTGAAAATGGACATCATGAATTGTTACATGTTGAATGCCAATGCATGCATAGACTTTAGAAGAAAGGATTATAACAAAATGGTGTAGAATTTTCATGAATTTATTGCAAGAATTTGTCTAACAAATCTTATTTCTTTCACATTTTTCAAAACTATCAACGATTAGAGCAGGACAAAATCAAGGCAAAAATTCAAAAACCATGGAAGAGGCGTAGAGAGTTTTTATCCATGATGATGAAATCGAATATCTGTATGTCAGTTTGGGTGTCATTAGTACAAAATGAAAGGAAGAGCATAGAAACTTGGTAGAAACAATAAATGGACTGCAAAAATATGTCCAAAACTATAAATATGATATTGAAAGGATTAGGAAAGAGAATGAGAAACAAGATGAATTCAATATCAAGTTGATGAAAAGATTGGATAGAATTGAAAATAAAATCGATAAGGATACAAATTCAAGTAGGTCAATAAGTTGTAGGTCTCATGATGAGAAAATAAGAGAAGCAAGAAGTGTTTATAGACATCATCACCACTCAGCAAAGCATTCATTTAGGAAATAATGTAGTACCTCAAGTCCATCCCTTATGAGAGAGCATAAGAAAAGGATTGGGGTGGACAAGTTACAGGAATAAATGAATAAGATAAAGCCTCCTATATTTGACAATGAGCACATGAAGGATGAACATGCAAAGACTTGATTGTTGGGTATGAGGAAGTACTTCCAACTACATAATTATTATCTGTAGGCAGAAGGGAGAATTTCTATCTATAAACTAAAAAGAAAAGAATCGATGTGGTGGGATCGGTTTGTGCAAGTGCAACACATTGACGAGAAGAAGGTTACTTGGAGGGAATTCAAGAGGCATTTTCAAAATAAATACTTAACGAAGCGATACAATGACAAGAAGATTAAGGATTTCTTTGAACTCAAGCTTGGGAGGATGAAAATAGATGAGTATGAAAGAATATTTTTAAAGATGTTGAAGTTTTTTGCATTCATCAAGGATGAGTAAGTTAAAATTCAGAAGTACCTAAGTGGGTTTCTGTCATTTATCAGTGACAAGATACAATATGATGACCCAAAGACATTGGAGGAAACAATAAGGCATGCTAAATGTATTTATGATCAACAAAGGGGAATATAGACTTTCCAAAAGGATTTGGAGGACAAGATGAAATGGAAGGTGGGACAGAGGACGAAAGGGGCTAAGACACCATTTTTCAAAAATACTTCCCAAGGATATTCAACTCTTAATGAGCCCAAAATGATGGAGATAGTGGGGAAAAATTCAAGGAAAAAACCTATTCAATGTTTGGGTTGTGGTGGAGATCATATATGCAAGGATTGCACTCAAAGAGGTGAAAAGGTGAGGACTAGGAATAGTGTTCAACAAGAGACGATAGTTGAAGACTTGAGGAGAAATGTACCAAGGATTTTCGTAGCCCTGGATAATAACCAAGTTGAGTTTTAGTCACACATGAGTGAAGTGGAAGGTAAGATTAATGACCAACTCATTGTTATTTAAATTGATTTAGGATTTAGTCATAGTTATCTAGATCCTAAGATGGTGGAAATATTCCAATTGCCAAGAAGAAATCTTGGAAAACCTTGGTTGGTGCAGTTAACTATAGGAGAAAAAAGGAAAATTAATGAGATGGTGAAGGCATGTCCAATAGAAATGAAGGGAATTCACACAAATTATGATTTGAATATAATACCTTTGGGCTCGTATGATTGTGTCATTGGTATGGATTGGTTGTACTAGCATCATGTCGTTCTAGACTATTACAATAAGACATTTACTTGCTTGGATGAGGAAGGAAACTTAAAAACAATTCAAGGCATTTGAAGAAGAGTAACTATCATAGAAGTTTCAACCTTGCAATTGAAGAAAAGTTACAAGAAAGGATGTCAAGTATTTGTATTGCACATGGAAGAGGCACCGAAAGATAAAGTTTCAAATTTTGAAGACTGCGTAGTACTGAAAGAATTTGAGGATGTATTTAAGAAGATACCAAGGTTACCACCAAAAAGAGATATTGATTTCTCTATAAATTTGATGTCAGGAGAAGCACCGATATCCAATAATCCTTATAGTATGAGTACACAAAGGCTGAAGGAATTATAGATGAAACTTGAAGAGATTTTGAATAAGGGGTATATATTCCCAAGTGTGTGACCTTCAGGTTCCCCAGTATTGTTCGTGAATAAGAATGATGGTACAATGAGACTTTGTATCAACTTCTAGTAGTTGAAAAAAGTAATGGTAAAGAACAAGTATCCTTTTCCAAGGATATATGACCTCTTTGATCAGCTAAGGGGAGTGCATATATTTTCAAAGATTGATATCATATATGGATATCGCCAAGTGAAAATTAAAAAATAAGACATCAACAAGAATTCTTTTAGAACAAGGTAAAGACATTATGACTTTACAATGGTGCCATTTGGGTTGTCAAACACATCAGTTGTCTTCATTTGTTTTATGAATGGAGTTTTCATAAATTACTTATATAGTTTGTCATTATATTTCTAGATGACATACTTATTTAATCAAATTCTGAGGAAGAGCACAAGCAACACTTGAGGATGGTGTTACAAGTACTGAGGGAGCATCAAATTTATGCAAAGTTAGGCAACTTCTCATTTTACTAGAGACAGATTCATTATTTGGGTCACATTATTTCCAAGGAAGGAACAATTGTAGATCCAGAAAATATAAAAGCCATTGAGAAATGGTCAAAACTAAGAAATTTTGTAGAGTTGATGATGCAGGAGCATTAGATATCTAGTTCAAGTGTAAAGTGTCTAATCAGATCTAAAGGTCTAGACATTTGTCCAATAAGGGACTATTGTAAAGAGACATTGTAAATCTATTGTAAAAGTATTTTATTCCTAGATAGTAAGCATAGGCCTAGAAGACCATATTTGATAGGTGTCAGTAAAGGATGAGTCATGTAACAGATTTTTGAACTAGTGGGATGACTCGAGAGAGTAACCATTAGTAACTACATGTGTATAGTTGTTATTTTTAATGAGTCATAGGAATATAGGGTTGGAGTCCTAAAATAGGAACTGTTACAGGAATTTAGGGATTGATTACATGTTTTTTAGGACTTCTGTTAGTAAACTCGAGAGATTCAATAGTTAGAATAGGAATGAAATTAGCGGTTCAGTCAGTTGGACATGGGGGAACTAATTGTAAGCCTATGGACAATAGACAAGAATGAGAGGGGAAGATGGCCATGAAAAGATAGAGCAGGACATGGATGGAGTTCACTGTTTTTCTTTTGATGTGCATGTATAGTTTATTTACTTAATGAAAAGGCAAATTATCATGACTTTGTGTTATTGTTTTTCAATCTATATGTGACTGTCAATGAAATTGGGTAGAATCATGGTATATGATTCCAGGTGTATTCTAACATTGTTAGAATAGGAATGTGTCTGGACATGAAGGAATTACAGAAGGATATTGTAATAACCAGGTACAGGTGTGAAGAAAAGAGATTTGTGAGTGTCTTCATGAATTTAAGAATTTTGGTCATTTTCTGGGTAAAATGGGTGGAATATGCATAGGGTAAATGAATGATTTTTTACTGACTTGACTATGCACCATTCCTATTGAGTTCGTAGACTATGATCATCATAATCAAGATCTAAGTGGTCGATGGAAATCTACGAAGAACTTATAAGAAATGATAGTTAGATTCCAAGTTTATATGTGCAAAGTAAATGACGAACGCATGCGTAGGAAATGGATGTGTGTAGCTCTTGTGAAGAATCAAGATGCATTTGATATTGGCCTGAAGGTCGATTGACAAAGAAGTGTAGAGTATTGGGTTAAGACTGCATAGAAAAAACAAATGAAACCTTGAATCATTGGTTCATGTAGGTTGTGAAGTGATCTGACGAAAAATAGATAGTCAAATGGTGACTGATGCAGGAGAATTGTAAGAAGCTAGCCAAGTAAGCAACATAAAGGTGGAAGATAGCTAGAAAAGAACCAACGCATGTTTTTGAAATGATTTGAAAAATTAATGAAGTGGTTATTAATGTGATAGTTGGGGGAAGCGTGCTTACATTTATATCTTAGATGTTGTAAAAAGATCTTGAGTACTACTCTCATATGTAGAATGTAAAGGCATTTATAAGTAATTAATGAAAGTAGGTAGATTTGAATTCATAGATTAGACAGTTTAGAGAGTAGGAGGGAAAAACGAATATAGACACCCTCACCCTTGTATGATTGTAACAATAGATGATTATTTAGAATTCATAAGATGAAGAGTTGTAGCAGAGAGACGTAGAGAAGAACCCATGTACATTAGCATTTGAGTTAATATATGAAGCTTTGACTCAATTTTCATGGTGTCATGATGCTTACTGTTTACATTTGTTGAATGGCATGTTTACAGTTGTTTTGTTTCTCTGTTATGCATTTGTTTCAATGGTGTGTTATGTGGGATTTCATGTTGAATGTATGAAATTTGAGAGAGGAGAAGAATGAGTTTCAATTGTTTCTCTTCCTGAGAATTCCTGGAAGGAGTGCAACAAACATTCGGACGGTGTGCGTTGATGAGGGTCTGAGTTTTGTCTCGGAAAACACAGGAGAGATATTGTTTTTCTCATACTAGCTGAAGTGCAGGTGAAGCATAGAGTTGTGAAAGGTGTGCGCAAGACAGTTGAAGCCCTGGATTTTATAAATCCAGAAGGAAGGTTGAAGGACCATTGTTGCAACGAGCGCACAGGGGTGGAGATCCAAATAACTAGAGGTTATTTGAAGGTTTTCCTCAAGGAGTGCGAGCAGGGAACATTTTGGAAGATTGAGTTTATAAGTGAAATCGTCTCATAGATGTTTAGTTTAGGAGGGATAATGCTGAGTCGTTTGAACATAAGTCATTGAGGAGTGCATCTGGTGGTCATAAATATTTATGGAGAAATTGTGAAGTCGCGAGGACCGTAGGATCTAGAGGAGCTACAAGGTGGTTAGGAGTTGGACGAATCTGCCACCTTGTCATCAAGAACCAACATGGACTGTTGATCGTGGTTTTTCTGAGCCGTATCATTTGTGGAATTCGGGATCCGTAAGTTCAGTGTGCAGACCATAATCCTTGGTCACTCTAAAACGTGAACCGCGAAAAGGATTGTTGAAGGTGAAATTTCGGTATTTCTGGGATTGGCATACCAGAAATCTCGATGAAAAGGAATAAAGACCTTAGCATTGAAAATCCTAAAGTCACGAAACACAATGTGCCTTTGGTGTGAAACATCGACATTTCGGCATATCGGGGTTTGACATTTCAGAAATCCTGATGAAAAAGACCTGGGGTGCTTTGCATTGAAAACCACGAAGTCACAAAATACGAAGTGTCTTTGGAATGGAATCCTGACATTTCGACATTTCGGGGTCTGGGAAGTAGAGGATACAAGTGAATTTTGGAACCGACAGTGTCAAACTCCCGGTATGCAAAATATCGAAAAGGGTCGCTATTTCGGAATTCGGGAATTGGTGTGGCAAGTGAGTTGGAATTGAGAATCACAAAGTCCTGGTACGCGAAGTCTCGAAAGGCCATCGATCGCACATTTTATGAGATGTTGAGCCCATTTCGGAATTCCGTCATTTCGGGGAATCATAAGGCAAGAGGAACGATTGTTGGGTCATTCACACAAGTCCCGAAAAGATGAATTTAGTGGCAACAGGTGGTGTGTGTTGGAGCGGTCAACCCTCATTGACAATTCACATTTCGGTATTTGTTAAGAGCTGTGGGGATATATCGGGACTCTCCAACTCCCGAAACCCGAAGTCCTCTGTGGCTCAAACAAAGGGCTTGATTAACTCTTGGCATGGTTTTAGTGAAGATTCTGTGCGGATCTTGGCTCAAGGGCAGGGGGTCTACGTGAGTGTTGGTATCAGAGCTCAGAACAAATTCTTTTCCTTTTGTAGAAAAGAGAAGGTAGAAATTTTATAGCCATGCCACTGAGAAGAAGAGACAAGGAAATACCTAATCCAATAGAGGAAAGAGAAATTTCGAGAAGAAGAGACAGGAAAATACCTGATCCACCAAGGGAAAGAGAGATGCATGAATTACGTGCCAGGCTAGATGATATGGAGACAACACAGAGGCACATAGTTGATGCTGGGGATATTAGCAAGGCTGAAAGTGAAAATGAAGCTGGAAATGAAGGAGAAGAAGTTGCAGTCAAAGATGTTGCAGAAGAACGCTTATTCAAGGCCATTGCAAGGATAGGTGCCAGAGCAAAAATGGACATTCTAGTGTATCAGGTAAACTTGAATGTTGAAGAACTCCTAGACTAGATTAGAGCTCTAGACAAATACTTCAACTATGAGAATGTCGAGGAAGATAAGAAAGTCAAGCATGTTGTTACTAGACTTAAAGGGCATGTAGCACTGTGGTGGGGTGAACTGCAGACTGACAAACGTTATAAGGGAAAGAAGAAAATCAAAAGCTGGGATAGAATGGTTGCAAAGATGAAAGCCAAATTTATACCCAGGGATTATCAAATCACTCTATTTCGGAGGATGCAGAATTTGAGACAGAATTTGATGTCAGTGAAAGAATACACTGAATAATTCTATAGGATAAACATTAGAGCAGTTCAACGGGAAAGCGATGATGAAAAAGTTGCTAGGTACATGAATGGTCTGCAATATGACATTCAAGATGAGATGAGAACGATGACCATTCAAACTATGGAAGATGCTTATCAGATGGCTCTGAAAGCTGAAGAGAAGCTGAGCCAAAAGCAAGGTCAAAGAGGCCGAGGTAGAAGTCAAGCCAGAGGTAAAACAATTGCCCAAGACAGAACTCAAAGACCTAAAGAAGAGGGAAAGAAACCTGAAAGAGGAGGAAGCTCATAGGGAAGGCAGTATGCTGATAGAAATACCTTTCCTCGAGCTAGAGGAAGAGGAAGAGGCAGAGGAGGTGAAGTGAAATGTTTTTTCTGTGGAAAAATCGGACATAAATCCTATGAGTGTCTAGATGGGAAGAAAGATGGAGGTGAAACTCATATTGTTGAAGCTCAAGGACGAAATGTTGAGGCAGAAGACACTGAGGGTGGAAGATCTTTGATGATGAGGAAAGTTCTCTTGAAGCCAAAGAAGGAGGCAGAGAACCTAGCCCAAAGAAACAGTCTATTTCAGACTGCTTGCAAAACCAAAGACAGGGTATGCAAGGTCATATTGGACAGTAGTAGCACAGACAATCTCGTATCTACAGAGATGGTAGAAAAGTTGGAGCTGGAGACTGTTACACATCCAAGCCCATACAGAGTTTCATGGCTACAAAAAGGACATCAAGTAAATGTCACTAAGCAATGTTTAGTTGAATTTAAAATAAGAGGATATAAAGATGAAATATTATGTGATGTCATTCCCATGGATGTTTGCCATCTATTGTTTGGTAGACCATGGAAATATGATAGAAATGTAATTCATGATGGGAGAAAGAACACATACACCCTGGAAAAAAATGGTAGGACTTGTTGGACAACTGAGAGGGGGGGGTGAATCAGTTGTCTACGTGCTTAAACAATTATGGTTCTTTTAAACTTTTGTAGAGACTCTGAATGCTAATCACAATAATGCAGGGAAATAAACAATGGCACTTTCAACATCATTCACATATATGTAAAACACAGAGAC
>SNQJ01S0024517.1:72694-93963 GCA_010110895.2 Picea sitchensis | reverse complement strand
CCATTAAATTTATTATTGAAATAATTTATTTTGTATTCACTTTGAATTATAATACACTCATCACTTCACTTTATTATTTACCTTTTAAAATCTCTTAAACCACTTTGAATACTTTGACCTTTTGGGGCTTCTAGATGACATATAAGGGTCCTCCAACTTCGTAAGGCCATAACTCTCAAACCATGAGGATTTATGTGACGTTCTACATACCACTAGAAATGGCATGAAATGCACTATCCATATAGAATAGTATTATCATAAAATATATCATAAATCATACCATTACCCATCAAACAAACTTGGGTCCATTACCCAAACCTAGGGTCTCCAACTTCTCATGTCCATTACTCTCTAACCGTGAGGAATTATGTGACGTTCCACATACCACTAGAAATGACATGACAAGCATTATCCATCTAGGATATTTTCCCTGACAAATTCACTTTCCTTTATCTAAATATTCCACAATTAAGCATGGGTTCTCTTACTCCACAAAGCGTCTTCTCGTGAGGGATTTCACCATAAGGGGACCACTTTGGAGTTCATCCATATTTACTTCTTATCAACCATGAAAAAACAATAATGAGTCATATTTACATGAAACAATATTGGGTCCATTACCCAAACCTTTGTGCTACAGGGCTTTCTTCAAGGGTTTACATCAATGACAACCAACCTTAATCAACAATCTCCCCCTTTGGCATTGATGGAAACACTTTGATGCAACACTGAAATCATATCACTCATGCTCCCCCTGGAACCATGCCTTTGTCCTCTACATCTAATAAATATGCTCCCCCCTAGAACCATGTCTCTATCCTTTTCATATGATAAATATGCTCCCCCTAGAACCATGCTTCTGTCCTCTACATCTGATAAATCTCTCCCCTTTGTCATCAATGGAAAAGGTATCTTTCAATTCGGGGCTACTCCCCCTGACAGACTGTCCTCTTATGGTGCTTCCTCGTGTACATCTAAGACATATAATATAAGCATTCAAAAATAATTCATTTTTGGAGTAGAAATAACTCCAAGTCTTTGGCGAAGATATTCAAAGGATCCCCGTTGAAGTGATTTTTTAAAGATGTCTGCCATTTGTTCTTTTGTGCCCACATACTCAATTGTGATGCTCTTTTCTGCAACATGTTCTCGTAGAAAGTGATACTTGATTGGAATGTGCTTGGTCTTGGAGTGCATCATCGGTTTTTTTGAGATATTGATGGCACTTGTATTATCACAATATATTGGAATGGGCTCATCATACTCAACTTGTATGTCTGTCAAAGTTTGTTTCATCCAAAGAACCTGTGTACAACACGTTGTTGCTACAATATACTCTGCATCGACTGTAGATAGAGATATCGATGATTGTTTCTTGCTTAGCCATGATACCAAACACTCACCTAAGTAGAACGCTGCTCCATTGGTGCTTCGTCGGTCATCAATACAACCTACCCAATATGCGTCTGTGTAGGAAATAAGTGATAGATATTTTCCTTTTGGATACCATAATCCAAACTCTTCTGTTCATTTGAGATATCTGAAGATCCTCTTTACTGCTAATACATGTGATTCCTTTGGTGTTGCTTGAAATTGTGCCACCTGTCCAACTACCTGCATTACATCTAGTCTAGATGTTGTCACATATAGTAGGCTACCAATCATTGACCTATATTGCCTTTGATATGTAGACTTTGAATCATCATCTTTGCTCAACTTACAACTAGTTTGCATGGGAGTGATAACTGGTTTGTAATCTTCCATTCTGAACCTCTTTAGAATTTCTCTGACATACTTGGTTTGATAAATAAAAATTCCTTGGTTGCTTTGACGTATCTGAAGTCCTAGAAAGAAGGATAGTTCTCCAGGTAACGACATTTCATATTCATTTTGCATGTATTTTCCAAATTTCTGGCTTAACCTATCATCATCACTACCAAAAATAATATCATCAACATAAACTTCAATTAATAAAATATTACCTTGACTTTGATGTAGAGGTTGTTGTTTGTATTTCCTTTTCTGAACCCTTCCTACTGCAGATACTTATCCAGTTTGGAGTACCATGCTCTAGGAGCCTGTTTTAGACCATACAAGGCCTTCTTTAATTTACACACATAGTTTGTGTTCTCTGACAACTGAAATCCTTCTGGTTGTTTAATGTAGACTTCTTCTTCAAGTACCCCATTCAAAAAACATGATTTTACGTCCATCTGATATACTTTAACATTTTTGGAGCATGCATAAGCTAAAAGCAAACGGATTGCTTCCATTCTGACAACTAGGGAAAATGTCTCTTCAAATTTGATTCCTTCAATCTGTGCATATCCTTTACATACCAATCTCACTTTGTTCCTTGTAACCTGTCCATCCTCATTTAATTTATTCCTGAAAACCCATTTTGTGCCAATCACATTCTTATTCTTTGGTCTTGGAACCAATTCCCAAGTGTCATTTTTCTCTATTTGATCAAATTCTTCATCCATGGCCTTATTCCAAAATTCATCCTTGTTGGCTTCTTCAAAACAATTTGGTTCAATTGTAGATAAAAGTGATATGTGTGTTTGTTCTGGTGAACGGATTTTTCTTCTAGTCTCAACTCCTACATCTTTGTTTCCAATAATCTGATCTGAAGGATGATTCTTCTGTACTCGTTTTCTAGGTGTCTTTGGAGATACTTTTTGAACTTGCTCTTCTAATTTTGTCAGATTCTCTTCATCTTCATCTTTCTCTTCTTCTTATTTTTCATCTTCTTCTTCAAAAAGTTGTCCCATTGATTTGTTTTCTTCTTTCTTTGATTCTGGTTTGCCTGTTTAATCAATTGTTACGTTGATGATTTCCAGAACTTTGTTTAATATTAGATTGTAACACTTGTATTCTTTCCTTGTGCTTCAGTGACCAACAAGTATTCCTTTGTCCACACGAGAGTCAAACTTTCCCATTCTACCATCTTCTCTTTTGATGTAGCATTTGATTCCAAAAACTCTAAAGTGCTTCACATTTGCTGGTCTTCATTTCCATATCTCGTAGGGAGTTTTATCAGTATTGTTTCTGAGAATTACCTTGTTTTGAATGTGAACTATTGTATGCACTTCTTGTGTCCAAAAAATATCTATCAACTTTGAATCCATTATCATTGTTCAAGCCATTTCTTGTATTGTCATGTTCTTTCTTTCAACAACTCCATTCTATTGAGGTGTCCTAGAGATGGAGAATTGCCTTTTTATTCCATCATTGCTGCAGTATTCCATAAATTCCTTCAAGGTGAATTCTCCTCCATTATCCAATCTTAAGCATTTGATTCTTTAATCCATCTCATTTTCAATCATTTCCTTGTAGATATTGAAATTTTCAAAAGCTTCTGATTTGTTCTTAAGAAAGAAAATTGCATCCATTCTTGTATAATCATCAACTAATAACATAAAGTATCTCTCACCTTTTAAGCCTTTTGTTGTAGTTGGTCCAACTAGATCAATATGCACATCATTTCCTTTGTAGATATTGAAATCTTCAAAAGCTTCTCATTTGTTCTTAAGAAAGAAAATTGTATCCATTCTTGTATAATCATCAACTAATAACATAGCATCTCTCACCTTTTAAGCTCTTTTTGTTGTAGTTGGTCCAACTAGATCAATATGCACAATTTCCAGTTGGTTTTGTTGTTGAATATTCCTTTGATTTGAACCCCGTCTTTGTTTTCTTGTTGGCGTTGCTTGTATAAAAGTGTTGGTTGGTTTGCATCCGGGCATTTCTAACTCGCTTCTCTTGTCGACTTTGACAAGGTTAATAAAATGCATGTGACCCATTCTTCTATGGGTCACATGCATTTTTATAGCCAACTTTCATCTTCCCTTTCCTAGAAAACACTATTCATTTCCAATTTCTCTTAACACATATATGTTGTTTGAAGTTCTTGCAGCTTGTAGCTACTCACTTGAACCTTTCTTTTCTTATCTCACACTTTGTGAATCTAAAGTAACTTTATGACCTTGGTCACACATTTGACTCACACTTAAAAGATTATGTTTCATATATTCTACCAAGAGAACATTTTGTGCATTTTTATACTTGTTCAATTCCTGATCACCAGGCTCTTTCCAATGATTTTGGATGTAACTATCATTTCCAAAGGAGACTAATCCATCTCCCTCCTTTGTAATAAATGTAAAAAATCTGTCTCTATCACCTATCAATTTGTTTTTGAACATCCACCTGCCAACATAACAACCAATGCTTTTGTTTAGCTTGTAGATCAACTGTGCATTATTCATTACTATAATGACTTTTTCTATCCATGTCATTTTCCGAGGTTCTTGTTTATGACTCTATTGAGGTTCTTCAGGAGGGATCAGCTATTTTGCAATTTTTGGCCATGTGTCCAAAATTGTTACATTTGTAACATTCCACTTCGCTCAAAGATTCAAACCTGTTAACTGCGGTTTCAATAGGTTCTCATGGAATAACCTTTGTGTATGGCTCTCAAAGTAGTATGTTCCTGCTTGTTAGTTTCCGGTACCCCATGCTCTTTATGTCCAAAATTATTACATGCATAACATAAAACCAAAAATATAGTTTGATAATTCGGTAGTTGAATATCTTATGAAAGGAGGTTCTCTTATGAATCTTTCTTATTCTTGAGGCCCATTATTTGTTGTTGATTCTAAAATATGAATTCTCTCAATGGAGGTGTCCTTGTAATCTTCCTTGTTTATCTTTTTTATCCCTTTCTTTCATTGTTTCTCAGATAACTTTGGGATTTATTTCTTGTCTCAAGAGCTTTGAGATTGATCTCTTTTTGTCTGATTGTATCCAAGTCCTGGACTTGTCAAGATAAGATTTTTTATCGCTGATAATGTCATCCTAACGCTTTGAGCTATTTTACATATTTTTCTTTGAATATCCTTTCTAGTGTGACAATCTCTCGCCTGTGTTCCCAATGGTCATGCCTTTCTTCTAGTTGTTCTTGAGTGCTTCTTCAATTTTTGTATCTTCTTCTTTTTGAACCTTTCAATTTTGTGATCATTTGTTCTAGTTCTTGAGTGTTTTTTCCATCTAGGTATGCTTGTAGTTTCTTGTTTTTCTCTCTTTGATAACTTCTATGGCACTCATTAATTCTTCTAAGTCAACTGGCTTCTCTTCAATTTATTCTTCATATAGTTCTTCATTCTTCTGAGTCTTCTAATGCCATGAATAGAACTCTTTTGTTTCACTATCACCCACTTCATCTTCATTTGATGATGAGATGTCTCTTTGGTGCAAAATTTTTCTTGAAAACTTTCGTAGTTCTTTTACCTTTATATGTTCGTCTCATTTCAGTAACCTTCATCATTTCTTTTATTATGAGGAAATTTGTTAGAAAAAATGACCAACACCATCACAATTAAAACAAATTAAAGGAAGCTTACCTTTGTAACTCATCGCTGGTTCCCTTGTTCAGCCTTTTTGATGAAGTTGCCACTTCTTCATCATCTTCCTGATGTCGCTTTGTCGCTATATTCTCTTTGTTCCCTTTTTCTTTTCTTTGATGTTTTGATGCTTTGAAGAATGCTTCTTTACATTTGATTTTCTCGTTCAGTTTTCATCTCATATGCTATGAATATTCCATGCAATTCATCCATGTTATTGAGTTTAGATTCATCTTTTCTTTCTATCACGATATCTTGGTTGAATCTCTCATAGAAGAGATCTTTAGTACCTTTGAAAAATTGGCTGCATTCTTCTGATTTCTTCTCCCAATCCTATGATTGCATTCATCAAGTTTCACCACCTGCAGGGCCACATACCCATTCCTCCTCCAGCCTGTCTAAACCTGCACCATGTGCCTGTGCCTGCCTGACTTCAACCTCCTCCTGGTTTGTCCCAAATCTCTTTAGCAGATTTACAATGTGCAACTCTTGCGGGAAATATTGTATCATTGAGACCATTCAAAGTGCATTTGTAGCTTTGAATTATTCTCACCGAAGTTTCACTGCTTTGTCATTTGTTGGTGGAACTCAGGCTGGGTGCTATGTATCCATCTACAATTGATTACCAAAACTTGAAATCTCTCGGCGGTTTCAAGAGATATATGTCTTCATCCTTATGCTCTAAAAAGTATACTTATGTCCACATCAAACTAGGGTATTCCATTTTTATACAAGTTGGTAATTTCCATGATCTACCTTTCTCTGCTGGCTAAACTGATTTTTGAAGGAACCTACTCGATACCACAATTGTTGGATTACCGAGAGGGGGTGAATCAAGAATAACGTAATTATAATACTTTTTCTTCAAATGTTATATCAATGTAGAATTACATCCAATAATGGCAAGTAAGAAATAAACAATCACACACATACATAGTACACCAAGATTTTACATGGAAACCCAAATCGAGAGAAAAACCATGGAATGCTTTTTCTTATATGTCTTGAATACATTCATTGGAAGCACCAACTTCCTTTGTTTCTTTCTCCAAATGTAACTAGGGAAGGGGAGGCTCCAACCCCTAGTTTCTCGAAGCACAACCCGAGGGAAGATCCAACTCCCTAATCTCTTTGCCACCAACTAGAAGGGAGGCTACAACCCCAATGTTCTCCCACACAATCTGGAAGGTGGCTACAACCACTGGCCTCTGCCTCACATTACACCCTCAAGTAGAAGTAGAATGATGGAACCACCGGACACACTATCATCATGGAGATATACCAATGTAAACTTGTACCAATAATCTGAACCATGCATCAACCATGCATCAACCTCACTCAACTTGTATCAATCTATATCATAAACAAGTGCATCAACCATGAACCAACCTCAGAATCAACATGTACCATAAAACAAGTTTATCCAACCATATACCAAGTATAAAATTAATCATGTGTCAACTACTCATCAACTATTACTCATAAATAATATGTACCAACATCATCAACTATACACCTCATGTATGTGCGCCCAACTCCATCAATCCACTTGTCTCAACCATGTACTCAACATGTACCAAACCAAAATCCCTCATCAATTTCATCATCCAAATATGATTTTGTAGCTCAGAATAGACTTGTGTATATGATCACATTCATGCAAACCTTCCAACTTTAAAAACAAGAGACTAGCATTTTCATCAAACTTTTATTTAGTCTCACATGCCTAGTTTTGGATTAGTCAACAACCCTAACTTGAAGTAATCAAAAAATTTGAACCTCGTAATGTATAAAGATATGAAACTCCATACACACTATTCTTCAGCATGTTTTATGAAGTTACTCCAAGTTTCACTACTTGGAACCTCTCAAAAAGGGATTTATAGCAAAATGGCATGCCTTGTTGAATTCGGCTTATTCTAGAGAGCTTCACCTTGTAGAGAGTTCCCCACACAAATTATTTTATGAATTTATCTGAAACTATTACAAAGAATACCACAGACCGAGCTCAACAAAAAATTTGGTCTCAATCAATTTGGATCTATTATGAAGAAGTTATGACATTTTTAATTGAAACACCTATTTTGACTATTTGGAGGGATTGGCCACAAACCCTATTTTCCACAGAGTGTAACTCCCAAATACAACAAACCACAACCTAAATGATATACCACATATACTTGGATATGTTTTCACCTTCATAGAAATTTCACGGTCTGACCATTATAGAAAAAAATTACAGCTTGAAAATGGTGAGATGACCTCAGAATAACATACCTTAGGAAAGCACCATCAAAAGAATTTATCCTTCCTTGCATTTCGCCTCTTTTCTTCACCTTCACTCCTAATTCTGGTTTATATATCCTTTGGTTACCTCTAATTGACACATAGATATTCAATATTATCAAGTGTAATTCAAAATGAGAGAGCCTTGCCTCTTATTTATACCTCCAAATAGCTTCCAAAAACATCTTCTAGGTCACTTGACCCACTTTCTCCTTTATTTTAGGGTTAGTCCACCTCTCAATTTCTCCATTAAATTTTTATTGAAATAATTTATTTTCATTCACTTTGAATTATAATACACTCATCACTTCAATTTTTATTATTTACCTTTTAAAATATCTAAACCACTCCTTTGACTACTTTTGACCTTTGGGGCTTGGGAGATGACATATTAGGGTCCTCCAACTTTGTAAGGCCATAACTCTCAAACTGTGAGGGAAAGTTCTCAGTGGATGTTCTACATACCACTAGAAATGGCATGACATGTACTATCCATATAGAATAGTATTATGAAAATATATCATAACTTATATCATTACCTATCAAACAAATTTGGGTCCATTACCCAAACCTTGGCCCCAACTCTCATGTCCATAACTCTTTAATCGTGCGGAGAGGAATTATGTGACATTCCACATACCACCATAAATGAAATGACAAGAACTATCCATCTAGGATATTTTCCCTAACAAATTCACTCCTTTCCTTCATCTCATTATTCCAATAATTACATGGTTCTCTTACTCCACAAAGTGTCTTCGCGTGAGGGCTTTCAACACCAAGGGGACCACTTTGGAGTTCATCCATATTTACTTTATCAACCATGAAAAAACAATAATGAGTCATATTTACATCAAACAATATTGGGTCCATTACCCAAACCTTTGTGTTACGGGGCTTTCTTCAAGGGTTGACATCAATGACAACCAACCTTAATCAACAAGATGGTTACTAAAATCAGTCAAATAATTGAAGGACAACAATGGCATGTTGTCAAGAAAGAAGAGGAAGAGATCTATGCTGAAATTGAAGAGAAGCAATTGGATATTGCAGAGGGATATGCTTACAAAAGAATAAAGGAAGTATGGGTGGCAGTAGTGTCCGAGACAACATCTACAACAATTTCCAGAACCAAAGCAGAAGTTGAGGCAAGGAAGGTTGAAGAAGATAATCAGCAGTCTAGAGATGAATGGACAAAATGAAACAATGTGTTCTAGCAGAGTAAGGGAAACAAAATTAGTTTGCAGCAATAGACTGAATTGGAAAGGACCATAGATGACATTTCGAAATTAATGAAAATGCCTAAGGAGAGCTACAACAAAATGAAGAAATTATTCCACGGTGGCACTGATTGGAGAGTGAAAAATAGCTAGGGTAGAGACAGTGGAGAACTACAATATAAGACTTCGAATCCTGGAAGGTTGTAGATAAAGAGAAGTGAAGACAATGAAGCTATTGGAAAGAAGCAAACCAGAGTTTGAGACCCAGGAAAGATGAAGACTAAAGGAACATGATCAGGTGATCATGTATTTTTTTCTACTTTGGGAGTCTAATGAAGGAGCATTATATCTCCAATTCAAGTGTAAAGTGTCTATTCAGATCTAAAGGTCTAGAGATTTTTCTAATAAGGGACTATTGTAAAGAGACATTGTAAATCTATTGTAAAAGTATTTTATTTCTAGATAGTAATCATAGGCATAAAATACCATATTTGATAGGTGTCAATAAAGGATGCATCATGTAACATAGTTTTGAACTAGTGGGGTGAATTGAGAGCGTAACCATTAGTAAATACATCTTTATAGCTATTAGTTTTAATGAGTCATAGGAAGATAGGGTTGAAGTCCTAAAATAGGAACTATTATAGGAATTTAGGGATTGGTTACATGTTTTTTAGGATTTCTGTTAGTAAACTCAAGAAACTCAATAGTTAGCATAGGAATGAAATTAGGGGTTCAGTCAGTTGGATAGGGAGGAACTAATTGTAAGCCTACAGGTAGCAGGCAGGAACAAGAGGGGAAGATGGCCATTAAAATATAGAGTAGGCCATGGACAGAGTTTTGGGTTTTTATTTTGATGTGCATGTTTAGTTTATTTACTTAATGAAAAGGAATATTATCCTGACTTTGTGTTATTGTTTTGCAATCTGTATGTGATTGTCAATGAAATTGGGTAGAATCATAATATATGATTTCAAGTGTATTCTAACATTGTTATAATAGGAATGTGTCTTGACATGAAGGAATTATAGAAGGATATTGTAATAACCAGGTACAGGTGTGAAGAAAAGAAATTTGTGAGTGTCTTGATGATTTTAAGAATTTCAGTCATTTTTTGGGTAAAATGTGTGGAATACGCATAGGGTAAACGAGTGATTGTTTACTGACTTGACTAGGCACCATTACTGTTGTGTTCGTAGACTGTGATCGTGATAATTAAGATCTAAGTGATCAATGGAAATCTATGAAGATCTTATAAGTAATGGAAGTTAGATTCCAATTTTATATGTGCAGAAGTAAATGACGAACACATGCATAGGAAATGGATGTCTGTAGCTCTTGTGAAGAATCGAGATGCATTTGATATTGGCCTAAAGGTCGATTGATGAATAAGTGCAGATTATTGTGTTAAGACTGTGCAAAAAAAACAAATGAAACCTTGAATCAATGGTTCATGTAGGCTATGATGTGATCTGACGATGAATAGATGGTAAAATGGTGACAGAGAATGGTCAAGATAGTGGCCTAGCGGTGTATTGATGATGGGTTAGTCAAAGATATCAGGTAGAGTGGAAGGATGCACGAGGCGGTTTGGATTAAGAGTTTGAAGCGATGGTAAGTATGAGTTAGTGAAGTGCTTAAGTTAAATATAATAAGCCTTTAAGCCTATGAAAAAGGGGTCCTCTGGAATGGTAAGTGTTTCAGAGATAATGCACATGTTTTGGAGTTTGGGCTAGACAAGGAGAATGCCCACTCATTTGGAGAAGAGCCAAGTTTTGGCTAGAGTGTTAAAATAAAAAGGAGGGTCAGTTATGGCTTAATAAATGATATGCAAGGAATGAGGTTCCTAAACCTTTGAATATAGGCATGTTTCTAAGTACACACTAGAGAGAAGTAGTATATGATCCTCAGGCATGTAACAAGATCTTGACTACATCTAGACAGGCATAGTCATCGGCCTGCTATCAGTTGAGATCCCTTATGGGACTTGCAGATTATTACAAAAGATTTATTAAATGATTCTCATAGATTGCACATCCAATTACATCCTCCCCCAAAAAAGGCACATGATTTGCATGAACTCTGTATTGCATAAGAAGTTTCCATCACTTGAATAGCTTGTTGACAAGTGTGTCATTTTTTAGAATTGTTGATTCATATGACGACTTCGTTGTGTGCACAGATGCATGAAAGGAAGGGATCAATGGATTCCTTAGTCAGAATTGGAATGTGATATGCTATAAATCAAGAAAGTTAAAAGAGAATGAAAGGATCTATGATAATCATGACTAAGAATTAGCAGTCATACTACATGCCTTGAATATGTGGTGGCACTATCTGATGGGTAAAATATTTGATATAAGAAAATACCATAGTGGTATGAAGTATATATTTGGACACCCATGTTTAAATGCCATACAAAGAAGGTGGCTATCATTCCTCAATGATTATGACTTTGAAATAAAGCATATCAAAGGAAAAGAGAACAAGGTGGCCGATTCACTCAACAGGAGGTTGTACGAGATGCATTCTATAACCTTTATCATGCACAAATCATATTTTTGTGACATAATTTTAGAAGTTTCTAAATCATATCAGCATTATGTGGACATAAACGAAACTTTGTTGCAAGGTATGTAATAGTAGAATTTGGAATGCTCTGAGCTAAAAGAGGATGAAATCCTCATGTATAGGTGAAGAGGCTATGTTCCAAATGATCAATAGTTTAAATGTATGTTATTGTCAAATATGTATAAGGTTCTTTATGTAGGACACCCTTGATACCAGAATAAAATTGTAGTAGTCAAAAAACAATACTATTGGCCAGGAATGAAAAAGGAAGTTGTTGATTGTATTGTTAAATGCCTTGACTGTCAACGGGTCAAGGATGAGGACAGACATCCAACTAGTTTTCGATAGGATTTACTCATTCCTGAGTGGAAGTGGGAAGCTGTGACAATGGATTCCATTACTAATATGCATAGGATTGCTAAGAAACATGGTTCTATTATGGTGGTGGTGGAAAATCTTACTAAAGCTACCCATTTTATTCCAGTAAATTCAACACACAAAGAAACTGACATTGTTGAAATATGCATGCGATAAATTGATAATATGCATGGTGTACCTAATAAAATTGTGTTTGGCAGATATTCCATGTTCACCTCAAACTTTTAAAAATATATATTCAAAAGATTTGTAACAAATATGAACTTTAGCACAACATATCACCTTGAGATAGATGAACACAAAAATATTGTAAATAGGGTGATTGAATACATGCTCAGGATGTATGTGATGGATAAGCCATAAAAATAGGAAGACTACCTTCACTTGGTAGAGTTTTCTTAAAATAATGGGTATCAAGAATATTTAAAGATTAGCGTATTTGAGGAACTTTATGGTATAAAGGAGACATGTCTAGGTATTTCTATGTTTAGGTATAGGTATAGGTCTTGACATGTCTAGGTGAAGGCTATTTATTTCCTTCTGATGTAGAGAGGGGTGTCGAAGAGAGAGGAAGAAAGAGAGTGTGAGAGGGGGAGAGGTGAAGACAAAAAGAGTGAGTGAGAGTGAGGAGGACAGATACATAGAGGGAGGGTAGAGAGACAGAGTGAGAAGAAGGGGGGGAGAGAGGGAAGGGGTGTTATATAGAAGAAAAGAGAGCAAGGTGGTGAGAGTGGGAGAGAGAGGAAGGGGGAGACATTGATGCAGGAGCATCGCTCACTCATCAAGCGAGCCAGCACATTAAGAGGAAACAACTGGACAGCACCAGCACAAATTTTGAAACACCTTGATATTGTTGCGCCAAACATTACTGTGTAGAGTTAATGAAGCGCACTTTGTATATTGTAATGGACCTTGAGCGGATAAGCTCATGTCCTTAGGTAGATAGTCGGCATTTAAAATAGTTAATGCTGGTAGATAGAAATTTAATTCTAGATTTGATAGCTTAGAGCTCGAGAGGGAAACGAGATATAGACACCCTCCTTTGTACATTGTAACATTATTCTGGATTAGTATTCAGGAGCAAGAAGAGGAGAGCAGAGCAGAGAATTGTTTGAAGAACACCCATGTACAAAGATTGAGTTAATAGAAGAGAGTCTTTGATTCAATTTCATGTCTGGTGTTGTTTCTCTGTGGGAGAAGTGCAGGCCGAGTTTGAAGTCTCAGTAGCTAGTCTGAGCAAAGGGAGGTAGGGATTACTATGGCTGCAAGCGCATAGAATCAGAGGGACTCAACACTTTGAGAGTTGTTGGAAGTTGAGTGTGGGAAGCATGCGCAAATTCTCTGAGGGAGTCAGAGTTGACAAGATCAGGAGGGATAGTTCCTTCATGATACTGTGGGAATAGACCCAGGAGAAGGTTCGAACAGGATGGAGCTTTGGAGCAGAAGAAATCCTCGAGGAGAATCAACGGTCAGGATTCGCAGGAGAGATTCGTGAAGTCCCGTCGACCGTCAGATCGGGGAGAGATTGTGGGGGGATTTAGTCCTTAGGTGCAAGGAGAATCGAGAGCCATCGGGATTCGGCTTATCGGGTTTCCCGGAGGCAAGAGTTTCATAGTTTTTGAAATCACGATTAGCGATTTCCCGATCTAATCAGAATCGTCGATCACTAGGGGACAGGTGGCACGAGATCCCGGGAAGTCGGGATTCAGCATTCGGGATTTTCCAGTGAAAAGGAATTACGATCGGTGAAATCGTGATCCCGCGATTCCCAATAGAACGGAGAGAGGAGGTGACTTGGCGAGGAATTAGCGCACGTGCATATCGGAGTTCGGGGTTCGGGGATTTGTGGTGCGAGTGAACCACGAAATTTCATGTGTCGATTTCCCGATAGGGAAATCCCCGACAAGAATGAAAGCGTTGACTATTGACCCATTGGCTTTCGAGGTTTTGGTTAATACGAGAACCGTGCCCACAGGTTTCGCGATATCGCGAAACCCAATTTCCCGAGAAGACTGCCGGGAGATCAACAGAGCATCCTGTGGGAAACAAAAGGTCCCGATACGGGATTTGAAGGGAATTATATCTCTTCGGGCCTGAGTTGAATAAGGTCGTGGTGAGAGCGGTCGGACTGCGAGGGTCACGACTACGCCAGAGTGGTATCAGAGCTAGAACATCTTTACTTTCTGAAGCAGAGAGGAGAGAAGACATCATGCCGCCGAGAAGAGAAAGACAGTCACCAGACCTCAAAGACAGGGAGGTGAGAAG
The DNA here is from genome assembly GCA_010110895.2 of Picea sitchensis. Classification (NCBI taxonomy): domain Eukaryota; kingdom Viridiplantae; phylum Streptophyta; class Pinopsida; order Pinales; family Pinaceae; genus Picea; species Picea sitchensis. The sequence goes on along the minus strand of SNQJ01S0024517.1, from coordinate 79,838 downwards.
AAGAGGTAGGCCAGCAGGGAATCCAGAGATGGAGCGATAGATACGAGATCTCAGAGCGAGACTCGAAGAGATGGAAACAATGCAAAGATGCAGAGTTGGTGCAGGGGATCTTAGTGATTCTGAGGTTGAAGAGGAAGATGGACATGCAGAAGAAGTCACAACAGAGGACGCATCAACAAAGCGGTTGATTAGGGCCATTTCCAAGATGAGTTCAAAGACCAAAATGGATATTCTGGTGTACGAAGGAAGTCTGGACGCAGAAGAGTTGTTGGACTGGATCCGAGCTCTTGACACCTACTTCGACTACGAAGATATCGAAGAGGATAAGAAGGTAAGGCATGTTGTTACCAAGTTGAAAGGACATGTAGCCTTATGGTGGGATGAGCTACATGAAGATAGACGTTCCAAGGAGAAACAAAAGATCAAAAGATGGGATAGGATGATCGCGAAGATGAAGGCGAAATTCATCCCCAGAGATTATCAGATCACATTGTTCAGGCGAATGCAGAACCTGAGACAGAAGTTGATGACGGTGAAGGAGTACACCGAAGAGTTTTATAAGCTCAATATCCGAGCAGGTCATCGGGAGAGCGATGATGAGAAGGTGGCGAGATATCTGAATGGTCTGAGATATGACATTCAGGATGAATTAAGCATGGAAACTATCAGGACAATTGAGGATGCTTACCAGATGGCTCTGAAAGCCGAGGAGAAGCTGATTCGTAAGAAAGGACAGCGAGGGCGAGGCAGGAGTCAGCCCAGAGGTAAGACAGTTGCCCAAGAAAGAACTTAGAAGACCAAGGAGGAATGGAAGAAACCTCAGGGTAAGATTGAGAGAGGGGGAACCTCACAGCAAAGACAACAATATGTTGAGCTGAGGAGACAACATACAGAGCAGGGTGGTGGATATGCTGACGCAAACACTTTTCCTCATACCAGAGGTAGGGGAAGAGGCAGAGGAGGAATCATCACATGTTTTACATGTGGGAAGGACAGACATAAAGCTGTTGACTGTCCCGATAGGAAAATGGACAGAGGAGAATCTCACATCACTGAGGCGCGGGGGCGTGATGTTGAGAATGAAGACACCGGAAGTGGGAAGTCACTGACGGTGCATAAGGTTCTCTTGACACTCGAGAAAGAGGTGCAGGACACAGCTCAAAGGAGCCGACTGTTCAGGACCACGTGCAAGACCAAGGGCTGGAAATGAAAGGTCATAGTGGACAGTGGAAGTAGCAACAATCTTGTTTCGACCGAGATGGTGGAGAAATTAGAGCTGGAGACGACTGATCACCCGAGTCCATACAAGGTATCATGGCTGCAAAAGGGACATCAAGTGAGTGTCACTAAACAATGTTTAGTTGATTTCAAAATGGGTGAATATAAAGATAAGGTCCTATGTGATGTCATTCCCATGGATTTCTGTCATGTATTGCTGGGTAGACCATGGCAGTATGACATAAATGTTGTTCATGATGGGAGGATGAACACCTACACTTTGGAGAAGGATGGGAGGACACACCAATTGCTTCCGATAAAGGATAAAGAGGTGAAGCGGGAAGTAAGCAGTACCATACTTCTCATGAGTGGGAAGGAACTTCTCACAGAGATGGAGAAGAAGGAAGATCCATAATTCTTTGTGGTTAGGAAACCAAGAATTGTCTTGACTAGCACAAGAGTGGACGACTTGCCGAATGAGATTCAAGAACTGCTTGGAGAGTTCGCTGACATCATCATGGATGAACTACCTCGTTCATTTCCACCGATGAGGAGTGTGAGTCACCATATCGATCTCATACCCGGAGCAAGTTTACCAAACAAGGCTGCGTACAGATTGACGCCACGAGAGAATGAGGAAGTCAAGAGGCAGGTACAGGATCTATTGGATAAAGGATTGGTCAGAGAGAGTCTGAGTCCGTGTGCTGTTCCAAAAGTGCTTAGTCCAAAGAAGGATGGAGGCTAGAGAATGTGTACAGACTCCAGAGTGATAAACAAGATAACCATCAGGTACAGATTTCCACTGTCGAGAATGGATGATCTGATGGATTGCCTGAGCGGGGAAAATTATTTTTCAAAGATTGATCTGAAGAGTGGATATCACCAGATTCATATGAGAGAGGGTGATGAATGGAAGACATCATTCAAGACGAACGAAGGTTTGTACGAATGGATGGTCATGCCATTTGGTTTGACGAACACGTCGAGCACATTCATGAGGTTGATGAATGAAGTCCTAAGGGAATTCATCGGGAAGTTTGTAGTCGTGTATCTGGATGATATATTGATCTACAGTAAGATAAAGGCTAAACATTTGAAACATTTGGCCATTGTGATGAGAAGGCTACAGCAGGAGAAGTTGTTGGTCAACATGAAGAAGTGTTCTTTCATGAAGACATAACTCATTTACTTGGGTTTTGTTATTTCAGCGAATCAGTTAAAGATGGATCCTGAGAAGGTGGAAGTGATCAATAATTGGCCATCACCGAGAAATGTTTTCGAGGTGAGGAGTTTCCATGGACTGGCTAGTTTCTACAGAAATTTCATCAGGAATTTCAGTGGGATTAGCGCAGCAATGATGGACACAGTGAAGAAGCGGCATAAAAATTTTCATTGGACAACAGAGGCTAAGAAGAGCTTCAATCTATTGAAGCGGAAGATCATAGAGAAACCAATTCTGGTGTTGCCTGATTTCCAAAAGACATTTCAGGTGAAATGTGACGCGAGCGGATATTCCATAGGAGCGGTCTTGAGTCAGGATGACAGGCTTGTTGCATATTTCAGCGAGAAGCTGGATGAAGTAAAGATAAAATACTCCACGTATGACAAAGAATTTTATGCCATCATACATGCATTGAAGAAGTGGAGGCATTACTTGATACCCAAGGAATTTGTATTGTACAGTGATAATCATGCATTGCAGTTTGTAAGTCAACAGGATAAGTTGAATCAGAAGCATGCAAAATGGGTAGAGTATATGAAGAATTTCACATTTGTGATCAAACACATTTCAGGTACTACTAACAAAGTAGTTGATGCTTTGAGCAGGAAATGTTTGTTACTGCAGGAATTCAGAGTCAAAACATTGGGTTTTGAGAATCTGAAGGACATGTACGCGGGAGATGCAGATTTCGGGGAAGCGTATGAAGCAGCCGAGAATCCAAATCTCAGAGACTAGAGTTCTTGGATAGATTATATGATCCATGATGGATTTTTGTTTAGAGGCAATCAACTGTGCATTCCGAACTGCTCCATGAGGGGGAATATGCTGAAAGAGAAGCACAGTGGTGGATTAGCAGGTCATTTTGGCCACGACAAAACATTCGCAAAACTGAGCGAATCATATTTTTGGCCAGGCATGCGAGCAGATGTAAAGAGGTTAGTTGACAGATGTCGAATTTGTCAACATTCGAAAGGGAGAAAGAAGAATGCAGGTTTTTATTAGCCATTGTCCATACCGGAGAGGCCATGGGAGGCAATTAGCATGGATTTTGTATTGGGTTTGCCAAGGACGCAGAGAGGGGTTGATTCCATATTTGTGGTGGTGGACAGATTTTCTAAGATGGCACATTTTATTCCGTGTCAGAAGACTAGCGATGCGACCCACATCGGAAACTTGTTTTTCAAAGAGGTTGTTAGACTACATGGATTGTCCAGAATCATAGTCTCGGACAGGGATACCAAATTCATAGGTCATTTCTGGAGGACGCTATGGAAGAAGATAGGGACTAATTTGGCTTTTATTTCATCTTACCATCCGCAGACAGACGGCCAAATAGAGGTGGTCAACAAAAGTCTGGGGGATCTATTGAGGAGCTTGGTGACGGAACACCATGGCAGCTAGGACAACATATTGCCACAGGCAGAGTTTGCGTACAATGATTCTGTGAATCGGAGTACAGGAAAAATCCCATTCCAGATTGTGTATGGGACACAACCAAGGGGATTTTCTAAACTCAGGGAGTCAGAACAGGCTGCGACTAGCAGTGCTAGCGCAGAAGAGTTCGCTGAGGCGATGAAGGAACTTCACGGCAGGGTGAAGCAGCGACTGATGGACTCAAATCAGGAGTATAAACGCAGAGCAGATCAGCATAGGAGACAACTTCGGTTCGAAGTTGGTGATTTCGTTCTAGCACACTTAAGGAAAGAAAGGTCCCCAAGGGGAACGTATACTAAGCTGAAAATGAAGAAAATCGGACCATGCAGAGTCCTGAAGAAATTTTGAGAAAATGCATACGAGCTTGAGTTGTCGGATGGCATTGGGATATCTCTGATATTTAATGTTTCAGATTTATACCCATATAGGGCTGGACGAACAGAAGCTGGAACGGAGGAACCAGTGGTCCAGTGGCAGAAGCAATTACCAGTTGTAGAAAAGTCGTAGATGGAGTGCATACTGGACAAGCGAGTGGGCAAGAAGACCAGGCAGAAGCAGTATTTTGAGTACCTAGTGAAGTGGAAGAACCACCCAGTGGAAGATGCCAGCTGGGAAAATGAAGCAGTGATACAGAAGCATGGTCACACCATGCAGAAGCTCATGGACAGGAGCCCATGAAAATTTTCAAGCCGAGGAGTATGATGCAGGAGCATCGCTCACTCATCAAGCGAGCCAGCACATTAAGAGGAAACAGCTGGACAACGCCAACACAAATTTTGAAACACCTTGATATTGTTGCACCAAACATTAATGTGTAGAGTTAATGAAGCGCACTTTGTATATTGTAATGGACCTTGAGCGGATAAGCTCACATCCTTAGGTAGATAGTTGGCATTTAAAATAGTTAATGATGGTAGATAGAAATTTAATTCTAGATTTGATAGCTTAGAGCTCGAGAGGGAAACGGGATATAGACACACTCCTTTGTAGATTGTAACATTATTCTGGATTAGTATTCAGGAGCAAGAAGAGGAGAGCAGAGCAGAGAATTGTCTGAAGAACACCCATGTACAAAGATTGAGTTAATAGAAGAGAGTCTTTGATTCAATTTCATGTCTGGTGTTGTTTCTCTGTGGGAGAAGTGCAGGCCGAGTTTGAAGTCTTAGTAGCTAGTCTGAGCAAAGGGAGGTAGGGATTACTGTGGCTGCAAACACACAAAATCGGAAGGACTCAACACTTTGAGAGCTGTTGGAAGTCGAGCGTGGGAAGCATGCACAAAGTCTCTGAGGGAGTCAGAGTTGACAAGCTCAGGAGGGGTAGTTCCTTCGTGATACTATGGGAACAGACCCAGGAGAAGGTTCGAACGGGACAGAGCTTTGGAGAAGAAGAAATCCTCAAGGAGGAGAATCAACGGTCAGGATTCGCAGGAGAGATTCGTGAAGTCCCGTCGACCGTTAGATCGGGGAGAGATTGTGGGGGGATTTAGTCCTCAGGTGCAAGGAGAATCGAGAGACATCGGGATTCGGCTTATCGGGTTTCTCGGAGGAAAGAGTTTCATAGTTGTTGAAATCGTGATTAGTGATTTCCCGATCTAATCGGAGTCGTTGATCACTAGGGGACAGGTGGCACGAGATCCCGGGAAGTCAGGATTTGGCATTCGAGATTTTCCAGTGCAAAGGAATTACGACCGGTGAAATTGCGATCCCGTGATTCCCGATAGAGCGGAGAGAGGAGGTGACGTGGCGAGGAATTAGTGCACGTGCATATCAGAGTTCAGGGTTCGGGGATTTGTGATGTGAGTGAACCACGACATTTCATGTGCCGATTTCCCGATAGGGAAATCCCTGACAAGAATGAAAGCGTTGACTATTGACCCATCGGGTTTCGGGGTTTTGGTTAATACGAGAACCGTGCCCACAGGTTTCGCGATATCGCGAAACCCGATTTCCCGAGAAGACTACCGGGAGATCAACAGAGCATCCTATGGGAAACAAAAGGTGCCAATACGAGATCTAAAGGGCATTGTAGCTCTTCGGGCCTGAGTTGAAGAAGGTCCTGGTGAGGGCGGTCGGACTGCGAGGGTCATGACTGCGCCAGACATGGAGCGATATATAGAGGGTTATATTGAATAGGTTAATATATAAGGTGGTAGATATGGATTGTTTGAGAGTGTGATAGGGTGNAGATATGGTAGATGTAGGAAAGAGAGAGGAGAGATAGTGGGAGGGAGGGGGAGAGAGGGAGAGATGAGGGGGGTAGAGAGAGAGAGCGTGTGAGAGTACATATAGATAAGTGTTCCATCATACATAATATAGGGCATGTCGAACACTGATTGAGAACAATACAAAATCAAGTAAATTTAACCTTTTATGCGTGTTACCAGACTGTAAATGGATAACGCCAACATTCTAATCTTGAAGGATGTAAAAATAGATAAGTGCTCCACTAATACATAATCTATGCCAATATCATAAGAAAAAATATTATCATGGATTTTTGATAATATAAAATAAAACAATGGGAAATCCCAGAGAGACATGAGAAAACTTGACAATGAAATCAAATGAAATAACAAAAAAGGTAAGAAATGTGAAAGATAAAATGATTTAAAAATGAATTAATAAGAAAATTCAAATAAGGATAAATATTCCATATAAATAAGATTGAATACACTAAAATATTATGATTATATTAAAATAAAAAATATGAATCAATGTACCATAATCATCATTAAACCATGTGAAATCATTATTAAGCCATAGGTGAACAATGATATCCATAAAATATTATTATTAAACAAGATTTATATGCATACTTCAATTGGGGATTGGTTATGGAGGGGGTTAATGTTAGACTATAGGTTATGCCTAGGTTTAGATGGAGCCGGGGGGGTCTAGGTCATGGTCTATGTCTAGTTCATGGTATAGGTCATAGGCATGTTCATATAAGTACTCATATAGGAACTCCATTGGAAGAAGAAGAAAAAATTAACACTCACTTTATAGGTGAGGATACATTTCTCTATTGCACATATCCTTTATTCATTGTGATCCTTTCCTCACATTCAAAAGAGTTTTGGATTTCTTCGACATCTATGAGAGAGAGAGAGAGAGAGGAGGGGTGTAGATAGAGGAAAAGAAAGAAAAGGGGGGAAATTGGGGAGATAAAGGGAGGGGCATACAATGGGTGAGAGAGGGAGGTTTAGATGCAAGAGGTAAATATAGAAAGGGGGTAGAGAAAAATGGAGAGAGAGAGAGAGAGAGAAGAAGT
>SNQJ01S0024517.1:44296-58515 GCA_010110895.2 Picea sitchensis | reverse complement strand
TATATGTTCAAATTATACGTGCACAAACAAGAAATTTATAAACAATATGGAATTACTTGAAAATGGGAATTTGATATAGACATTAATAAATAATTTATAAACAATATGGATTTAGTTAATTTGATGTAGACATTTAACAATCAAATAAGTTTTTAAAATTGATATAGACATTTAACAATCAAATATTAAGAATATAGTAAGCATTTAAGTGATTAGTCTATGCCTAATAAGTCACCCAGGTGCCGAATCTATTGTCTTTCAATCCAGTGTTAAAAACTTAGATTCAAATTCTCTGTTTTTTGTGCATAGAGAAACTCTTATTAAAATTGGTTGTGACTTGGTTGCGGGGGGGCATCCCTGTGGCCAAGCCATGAGTATGCCCATGTCTTGGCCGCATGGTTTCCCCCCGCGACCAAGTTACACTCATGGTTTCCCCCTACGACCAAGTCACACTCATTTCAAACGTTTTGTATTTCATAAAAATTTCAAATTGTCCAAGTTTTAATTTCAAACATTTTTTATTTTATAAAAATTACAAATCTTTAGGAATTCAATTTTTAAATCCATTTTTACATATGTGATATTATATTATCATAAGTTATAAATATTATTTTACAGATTGTTGATTATGGAATTCCTTGTTGTACATTACTGTTTATCTTATAATTTGTAAAGGAATATTTGTGAAATATGCATACAATGGAAAATATTTAAAACATATATATGTAAGTTTTTTTAATAAATTTAAAAATAAAATAGGAAGACAATTTAAAAATTACTTGTTTACATCTTCAAATTATACACGAAAACAATAAATTTATAAATAATATGGATTTACTTAAAAATGGGAATTTGATATATAGACATTAATAACTAATTTATAATCAATATGGATTTAGTTAATTTGATATAGACATTTAACAATCAAATATTAAGAATATAGTAAGAATTTAAGTGATTAGTCTGTGCCTATGCCTGAGCAGTCGGCCATGAGCCAAATATTGTATCTTTCACTCCAATGTTAAAGACTTAGATTCAAATGCCATCTTTTTATGTGCATAGATAATCTCTTATTAAAATTGGCTATGACTTGTCCATGGGGGCCCAGGCCTATGGAGAAGCCCTAGGCACACCCACGACCTGGCCACATCGCTGGCTCCTGCGGCCAACTCACAATCATTTCAAATGTTTTGTATTTTATAAAAATTTCATAAAAATTTCAAACTGTTCAACTTTTTATTTCAAATGTTGTGTATTTTATAAAAATTTCAAATCTTTAGGAATTCAATTTATAAATACATTTTTACATATGTAATATTAGAGTATCATAAGTTTCCTACAAAGTTTAGCTTACACAGTTTCTTACAATGCCTTGTTTACCATTAAATTATATTAACTCTTTCATAAATTATGTTGTTTTCAATCTTTTTGCACTTGATGCTACAAAAAAATGGTTGTAGGTTTTTAATAATGTGAATCTAGATTATAAAATGTATGCAAAATACTTTGATGATATAAAATATTGGTTGTATGGTTTTAATAATGCAAGTAGATTATAAATTTTATTCAAAATAATGAGGATATTGAAGGAGTCCTACACATGAAATGATGTCCTTATTAAATGAGATTCTCATATTATAAATAAAATCAATGGGATCCCTTGATCTATAAAACCTTGAATACCATTGCACCACTTCTCAACAATTTAGTGCATATGGTATGATTATTGTGTGTACAAGGATAAAATTCCCTCAATCCCTTAGACACCTTGCATTTATGAATGCCAATTTTCTGAAGGAGACAATACCTTTGATTGAAGGATTCCTACACATGAAATGACGTCCTTATTAAATGGGATTCTCATATTATAAATAAAATCCATGGGATCCCTTGCAGGGATGATTTTAAGGATGGAAATTTATTTTAAAATGTAGAAACCTTGGCGAATATTACTAACCCTTCATATGTCAACTATAAATGTTTGGTGATATTTTTGTAAAAATATTCAAATTTCTAAGTATTTTATATAGTTTTTATAAAATTTTGGTGATTTTTAAGGTAAAATAATTTTATCCTATAGAATTTGGGCGAATTATTTTTAAAATAATAAATCTCATTTTTGGAAAAACCATGGAAAATTAGCCCATGAGAAAACTTTAGCCCCTAAAATAATCCATGATCCCTTGATCCATAACACCTTGAATACCATTGCACCACTTCTCAACAAGTGAATGCATATGGTATGTTTGTTGCATGTACAATGATAAAATTCCCTCAATCCCTTAGACACCTTGCATTTACGAATGCCAATTTTCCCAAGGAGACAATAACTTTGATTGTTGATGCAAGGAAAATAACATGGAATGTATTTCATCCAACCACACTACTTTGGGAATGGATGGCCCTATATTGGATTTTATTCCTATATATATGCTCCCTTAGTTGAGGCCTCAAACAAAAAATTTATTCAAAAAATCCATGATTAACATGATTATGTAATTCACGCCAAGTTTTTCATTTTTCTGTGTTCTTCATTTAATATCAAGAGAAATAAATATTCATTGCTAAGAGTTATTTATATTTGGACTATATTGACAAAACACATCTTGAAACCATCTAGTGAGACCTAACGATAATGAATAAGTAAATCTCTCCCTATGCTTCACATGTCCTACATATTGTCATGAGTCTTCATCACATCTTTGTGTAAGACACGAGTGACCTACTTGTGTAGATTTGGTTTTTCCCTTAAATTCATCCGATCAACATTTAATGTAATATGCTTGGATTTTTAGTAAGTAACTGACTGAATTTCACTTTTTTCGGTCTCTAGAACAACCAAATTCAACACTCACTTTTGATATGGCTTCTCTTCCAAACCATAGACTCTTATCATAGTAAACTGCTAAAAAAGGAACCAGTCTCCCACTTTGGTGGTATTTTGCAATTGTAGTGACCCTTTGATTAAAGGAATAATTATAACGAATACTTCATTTTGGATAATAAAGTCTAATATAGAAATAAAAGAGTTTACATACTGCAAAAAACCTTCACTGCTAACATGATATTCTTACCATGGGAAACCACTCAATGGTTGGGAGAGAAACATGTTGTTTGGTCATTCACCATCCTAGACTTAAAATAACCTAGATGTGAGTAGTTTTGATGGATTAACACATGGATCAAGTGAGACTAGTACCTGAAGGACCTGGTACACCTAAAATTTAAAAATTGTTGGTGCATTGTATTTTCTGAGAACTTGCAGAAGTCAAACTTTATGAAGGTTTGATTCTCGGGGTGTGACAAGGCTACCAGGAAACCCAAAAACAATGATATCCATTATAAAATTATTATAAATATAAACAAACTTTGAAACATAGGCAGTATATTCACTGAAGTCATTCCCTCAACCTCCAGAATAGATACATTGAAACATAGGTAGTATATTCACCGTTATAACATTATAATATGTTATAACATATTACAATGTAAAATGTGATAACATATTACTATAACATATAATTAAATTGTAATATGTTATAACATATTACAATGTAATATATGTTACATTGTAATATGTTATAACATATTACAATGTAATCTATGTTACATTGTAATATGTTATGACATATTGCATTGTAATATGTTATGGAAAATATGCATTAATATAGCACATCAAGTAGAAAACAAAGAGTGAAACATAGATAGTACATTCACTATAGTCATTCCCTCAACCTCCAGAATAGATACACCGAAATATGTAATAGTCGCATCACATTGATAGAGAAACTAATAAACAACATCAATATTTTGTGTCAAAGACTCATTCACAAAGCTAGAAGAAATGTAATATGAACTTGCATCATCATTCTTGTGATTAATTGCCTATACCTTAGATTGAAACTCTACAGTCTTAAACATATTGTAATATTCACATAGCTCATATGGGTAAGATATGAAGTGGATTCCATTGATTTATCTCTCTCTTAATCAAAGTAAGTAAAACCCATATGTGTTGGATAAGAGTATATACCCTTTGAAAGATCCTTGTTAATGATCTACTACACTTTGTATCTACACAAGCATTTAGTTGAAGATGAGATTCTATTAACCTTTGGATAAGGTACTAGTTGAAGATGGTGATGTATTACCCTTTGTATTTACACAAGCATTGGAATCACCCGACCAAGTCGTGGTTGTTCACAGGGTTTCTAACAGGATGGATCTACCAAAATGATTTAGAGGCCATTCTCATCCCCTATATCAATGAGGTCACTAGAAGGAGGTCGGTAAGCATATAAACAATGCGTTATAACCACATATAAACGAATTTTTAGCAGCGTCAAATCATCTAATCACAGACGCTTAGTATATAAAAAGGTCCATCATAAACAAAATTCTAACAACTTGCAATCATATAATACCTTTTCTCTATTAATGCCCCCTCCAAGTGTAATATAGACCTCTTGATACTTAGTGCCATTTCTTTGTAGATGGAAGATTTCTTCCATCCAACCAAACATGGCATAAATTTAATAATTGATTTTCATGGACTGTGGTCCATACCTATTGGATGCATGAAATCTGATTGCCCATATAGATAATTGCTACTCCATTACCAGACTTTCACCCATGTATTATTGGTGGATCTACCAAGGATATTTGTGCTAATATTAAGGAACCACAATATATTTTAAATGGGCATGGGTAGTGGAGTTATGCATCACCCTTTTATAATTGTGTCTAACATAAAAAACATTTCTATTAATTTTGTGTTATTTTTTTTTTCTTGATAGTTTTTGTTGGTCAATATTGGAGATATTAACTCGTACTTGTTTTTTTCTTAACTTTTCATGAATTTAAAAAGGATAGATATTGAGGATATATGTCGACACAGGATTCTCCAAACATTCCTCGCAAACACTCTAGGCTCTCCCAAGAAAGAAGAAGAGGAACTCCTTATTCAACTGAGACTCTGAGTGACCAACAACAATCTCGTCAGAGGAGATTTTCAAATGAGTCTGTGAATAGATCAACTACAGAATGTGCTCAAGCAAGTTATATGGATTCAACCTTCTTAGATAGTTTGTGCATGATACTCCTACACCTGATAATGTAGGGAATACCTCAGGACAAGAGAACATTTCTGGTAATTTTCTTTGATTTTGTTTATTTTTGTTGTATTTTTGTGTATTTAAATTTATGTCAAATTAAATGTTGTAATTACTTTCAAATGTGTGTGTATAAAATAATTTTATAGCAAGGGATGAAAATTAAAGAGAGAGTTGTTGTCACGAAGATTATAATGTTGGTGCAGAGGGTAAAGGTGGATTTAGGAGGCCGCATTATCAAGAAACAAAAGATTACACTCCTACATCCACCTATCCTTCGGATGTTGGTGATGAACTTCCCTAGGAAGAGATTACTGAAGTAATGACCCTTGAGTGATGCTCAGGTGCTCAAAGGAGGTTGGAAAATTATTTGGTTCTCTTGGAACTCCCTCAGAAGATTAAACAAATATTGCATACTATTTTGCAGAAATATTCAAGAAAATGTGAAATAAAAATTAAATTTTATAGTTCGTCAAATTTTATAGTTTCTTGTGAAATTTCACAATGAAATATTCAAGAAAATGTGAAATAAAAATTATAGTTTCTCACTTGTAATTTAAATTTTGTTTGATTTGGAGAGATGGTTGAAAATAGTCAAAACAAGTCATCAAATTTATTATAAGTCCAACAATGAAAATATTTAAAACAAGTCATAAAATTGAATATAAGTAAGTGATCTTCATTGAAATTTATATTGATAATCATAAATACATGTACTTTCAATGAAAAATAAAAAATTATGGAATGTACATGTGCCACTTGTTTAAAAACATCGTAATGGTATTCCATAATCAATTATTCGTTCATGATCGACTTTGGACATTTTCTATTTTCTAACTTTTATTATTTGTTTATTGAACTTATATTAACTTTATGCGCATTGCACATACCAAATGACTATATTGACAAGTTGTGACATCTGACCGGTAGTCTTGAAAGTGAACACAAGTATCGGTTTGATGAGTTTCTTGAAAAAATATCCTTTCAATACAATGGATCCTCTTTCATATATAAAATTGTTATCATCAAAATTTTCTAATAGCCTCATCTTTTGTTCTGTGCATCACATCAAATAATATTTCACATTTTCAGTGTTGTCTAAAGGTCCAAACATGGCAAAGACATCTCCTGCAAATAATTGGATATATTGGACAACAAATAGTTCGTGTTAGATTATCACACAAGTAGATCTACAAGTTATTTGAAAAAATTTAAACATAAAAATTACCTTCTCTAACAAGACCAAAAACTCTATCGCCATCAAATGACACTATAGTTTCATTTGATTCCATCTCCTTTGATATTTCAAGTGGAATTTTCCCTTTTACATTAAGTTCAGTATGTCTCCAAGCTTTAACATATTCTTCATTTTCGTTTTCACAAATACCTATGGATTTTGTGTCCTCTATGCAAATTGAACAAAAAAAAGACTCATTTCTTCTATCAAATGCAAACACATTTTGATAACATTTTTCTTTAACTTAATGTATTTTTCGTGTCCCAGGTATTGTACTGGCATCATATGAGATTGATCTATTTACATCTTGGATTCCAACATACCAAAAAAACCTGCACAAGACAAGAACTTGTCAACTTGAAATCTTTCAAGAAAATGATTGAAGAATGAATACAAATTTCAACACATTCAAATACAAATATCCCGTGTACATGTGTAACATTTATATATAGACACACCTGCACACATCTTTTGATAGATTATATTCATGAATTAGCGCAATTTTGCACTATACAACAACTTGTTTAGCAGATTCAAATCGACCGGAATGAAGGTTCATCTGATACCTTCGAAGTGCTCATTTTACACATGCCCCTGCACCATCATGCTCTCCTTTTCCATGATCAATCTCAAAAAAATTCCAACAATGTGTAATGTTTGATTTTTTATGAAGACAACATAACCAATAGAATGATCGTGAAGACATGAACTGACCTGCACACCCATCTGACCATATATAATGTCGATCGAATCTGATTTTTCATTTTTTAAATGAATCATAAAATTTATCAAAAATATGTTGTACATAATGTGTGTCATGTGCTCGATCATCACTTATATAAAAGGGATATTATTTAATAACATGTTGATTTTCATTGGTGCTTTCTATGTTATTAAGACTCCATTGAGCATGTCTATATAGAATGTGGAAAAATATCGTGACTTGATCAGAATGATAATATTCACTCTGTATTTCATTTTGTGCGGTGAATGTGTAATTCTCTGCAAGATCAACTACAAACAAAATTTTCCCTGGTTGAAACACTTCATAGGATTGTTTGAATTGTATGTTTTTCTACCGATCTATGTGAATGCTTGGTGTATTTATAAATTTCTTCCTCAAACTTCTTCAAAAAATCTATCACACATATGTTATCTACTTTCAAATCAATCCTTTTGGAAATAACATTTGAAGAATGTGGAGTCATGTTGTTGATATATTCATATCTCTTCCAATTGACTGTTATATTAGAAAATGATTGATCATTAATATCAATATGATACTTTGAATGAAACAACCTTAGATTTCCACAACGATCACATTTCCTTCCACCAACACATTTTTTTTTGTAAAATAAATCATCACCTTCTCTTTCACATAGAATTTCAGATATAAAAGCACAGAATGTGGAAGGAGAAGGTGAACTTGGCCATAAAGTTTTACAAAAATCCAAAAATGTGTCGTAATACAACTCAAATGTCACATGATAATGAAAACAACAAGTGTCACAAACAATGATGAGTCTAACAAACCATGGTTTTTGTTGCACAAATTTATTCATGGAAATTTTAACTTCTTTGCACTTTTCTTTGAACTTATTGAATAATTCTATTTGTGACATTGGAAATATATGTTTTAGATTTTCTTCATATTATTTTTCGTGCTACTCTTCTTCGCAACACATCCCTTGTATGTGGTGAAACACGAGATACTGCCAAACAACAATTACAGGCCAATTCTTTAACATTGTATGGAAGTCAATCTTTGTAGTGTTGTCTAGAAATCATTGTCCAACAAGTCAGTTCATCATTTGCATCTATTTGCAATCGAAATTTTCTATGTTTGTGCAATTTTTTTCTTGACATTCCCATTGTTTTTGCCATGTGTCGTGTCAAACGATCTTTTATATTGCTAGATGAAACAACTGTTGTTTGTATCACTATAAAATCCCCATCCGGTACGAATCCTACGATGTACAACCGGTAAAAGCACCGTTAATTTTTTTTTTCTTTTTGTGTAGGAAGGTAATAATGACATTATACTCAACATCGCAACACGACGACCAACAAAACACATGTAACTTATGCAACAACAACATAACGACCTAACATAAAAGCACATCAAGCACCTAGAAGTAATGTACGAAATTCAACTGACAAAGAATAAGAATGACTACCTACCCATCCTACCCTGCTATGGTTAGGACCTGCATGACACATAAGTAACACTCAAGCCCAGGTTCCCATTGATTTTGACCATTTAAGGTCTCAAGGCTGGCAACTGTTATGAGGAACAAGGAGGTGTCTACATCCTGCTCGACATAAGCAGACCAAGCCTACTAAGCTAAGGACAATCATCCTAACAACCCAACGCACCCAAAATTAATTACACAAGTAACTAGAACCCTTACAGTGAGCAAAACCAATCACATTGAACGTTTACAAAACCACGTACAAACATTAATTAATAATAAACAACAACACCCTCAAAGGGAAGCACAAGCTAAAAACAACTTCGTCAGCAACCCAACCATTAATCAAGGCTAAATGGTCAATATCTATGATTTAAATTGACATTAATTACAGATCAATTAACCAGTCTAAATTCCATTAGTCAATGAGTTACCAACCGAACTTAACATGAATTACGACTCCAGTTTAGCGAGTTTGAGTTACCAATTAGGCGATATCTATAATCCAGCTAACATCAATTACGTATCTAAATTAACAAGTCTAAATTTGCAATCTAATATTTACTCACCATACTAATTTTAATATTTATTACAACCTAAATGGACAATTCTATATTAATCTGAATCCCCATCCAACTAGCCATAAACTTGAGTAACAACATTAACATTCTTAAAGTGGAATGCTACCTTTAGCATGTATGAACAGTTACACCTCAACATTAGTCTAGCTATAATGACCGAACTAACCACACTAGTTGTTTATTATCATTGAGGTGGAAAATACCAGCTAATAACATTGTTGTAGCAAATCAACAAGGTAATTACATATATGTTACATAACAATTTATTACAACAGTTAACAAGGCATTTAACATAATGATTAACATAAAAATTAATTTAGCAATAACAGGGTAGTTTGCATGACTATTTTCATAACAAGTAATATAGCACTAACAAAGCGATTATCATGCTAGTTAACATAAAAAATAATATTACAGTTGCAAGGTAATTTATATGACGGTTAACATAACGATTAATAGAGAAATAATAAGGCAATTTACATAATTGTTAACCATTTAACTCACTACAACATTTAATCAATAAGAAGGAATTGGCTAACCATTGACTTAGGATAGCAATTAACATGGCAATTATTGGATCAAAGACATCGTTGTAGCAATTATCCTGGCAATTAATAAGGAAATAATATAGCATTTAAGATTTCAATTAACCTGGCAATTACAACAAAAAGGGAAACTGCTGACCATCAACATTGTTGTAGCAATTGTTCTGGCAATTGATAAGGCAATTAATATAGCAGTTATCATTGCAATTAACATGGTAGTTACATGGCCAGTAACATCACTGTGGAAATTAAAGTGTGGCAGTGAGAACGTTTGGTATACAGTCAAGGAAAATGAGAATAAAAGGGACAGTACCAACTGCAAAAGGACCAACTCGTGGTCATGCAACAACACACTCAGTCAACATCAAGGCAACTTCATGCCCAAACTAGCAAACAAAGTCAGCAATTTAAATTCAAAATCATGGTCAATTTCAACAAGTGAGTTTATGATTTAAATGGCTAAATCGTGGGCCATTTCAACAACAACTCAGTCAGTGTTTTTAAGCAGTTTCATGCGTGTATTAAACAACAACTCAGTAAGTCTATTAGTGCAATTTCATGGGTGTATTAAACAACAACTCAATCATTCTATCAGAGCAATTTCATGGGCGTATTAACAACAACTCAGTCAAATTTCAAAGGGCAAAAATGTGGCATCAATTAATTGCAAATCATGGGCATTAACAGGGATCACATTGCAGCAAATTTTTAAAGAAAAAATCAGTCTTCATCAAGGGAAAAATCGCCCCAAAGGTAAAACGAAATGCAGCCAGAGAAATCATTCGTTTTCCATTGCCAGAATACCCAATGTAAAAGTTGCAGACAAAAATAATTCATTTTTTCCATCGCCAGAATGCCAATTATAAAATTTGTAGACATGAAATCATTTCTCTGTTCCATTGCCAGAATACAAAATAGAAAAAAAATGTAGACACGAAACCATTGCGTTTTTCCATTGCCATAATACCCAATATAAAAGTTGCAGACAAGAATAATTCCTCTTTTCCATTGCCAGAATGCCAATTATAAAATTTGCAGACATGAAATCATTTCTCTTTTCCATTGCCAGAATACAAAATAGAAAAAAAAATGTAGACATGAAACCATTGTGTTTTTCCATTGCCAGAATACCCAAAAATTTGCAGACAGGGAATCAACTCGTGCTTCCATTGATATAACCCCAATACAATGCAGACAGTAGTGAGGGAATGCAAGGATCCAATGGAAAAGGTCATGGAATGATTGCAGGGGTTCTATCAGTCAAGGCATAGAGAAAACCAACCAGGACACCAGATAATCCACACGCGGAGGTCGTTTCCAGATGGTGGAATCAACAATCAGCCAGGGAAAAACATCAAGGGTATCCATCTAACAAGTTTGTCCTTCGCTCATCATCCATGCAAAGAAAAGCAGAGCATTGAGATCCATAGGTATTTTAATGCTAAGGCGACGACCGTAGATCAGGCTCTTGGCCGACTGCTCAGGTGAGGACTGGTGAGCTAGGGACGAAGGCTAAACAACCACGAAGGTCACACTCAACACAGCAAGGTGGTCAAGACATGTGGGGAAATGAAGCCATGGGAGTCAATATGTCATCAAGCTAGGCTAAGAAAATTTCATAAAACCATCTAGACAATCAGTTCACTTACCCAAGTAAAAATATAGATTCAAGCAGAAGTTCTAAAACAATTTACCATACAAAATGAAGAAAGCATACAGTTGCCTGTTCGGAGTGGACATCCCGCCTACTCCTTGCAACTCCCACGTGCCGACCGACGAGACTTCACCAGTACCTCCCAGCCAATGCTAGGGGTACTCTTCTTCCCCCTTAGCCCCTCAAGCCTCAAAGGGGCCATACATTCACTATCCAGAGATTTCGACTAGCTCCCAGCTCGCCTCGCAAGGTCGAGCTACCAATTCTCACCGAGTTGGGTATCCCAACTCCCACAAGTTAAGTCAGTCAAGTGGATATTTCTGCAGCGTAACGTTACGCAAACAGAAGAGATCCTACCTCCATCTCCTCCCTTCATTATATAGAGTTTCATAGTTCATTGCTTTCATAAAATCTCGTTTAATTAAGTTTTTAAAATTTAGCTCCTAAAAATTGCTCCTCGTACAAGTGTCACCCATTCCCTTTATTCCTCCATAAATTAATTTCTTTAATTAATTAATTATCTTTATTTCCCTCACCCACCTAGAGTTACTCCTAGAATCACTCTTAGGTGTCCTCAAATTCTCTTACAGGTTTTAATGGCTTTCCTTATTATTAAATTGCTAGTTCAGTTTAAATTAGAAATCTCTTAAATAGTAGATACGTTACTAAGTTTGATTTTCCACTTTTTCCCTTATGTTACCCTTTTTCCCTTTTTATGTTTACCTCTTTTCCTAGTTTCCTAATATTTTAGATTTTCCCTCTTTCCCCTTTCTAATTAGAACTCAAAAAGGAAGGTGTGGAAATTAACCCCTTTTCCCTTTTCTCATTTAATTAGTATATTTTAAATTATCAAAATAATAAAACAATTAATTCCCTTTTTTTTTTTAATTTTATTCCAACATATTTTTTTTTCTTTATTTTTTTTTTGAATAAATTAAATTTCTTACTCCCTCCGTGTTACAAGATTTAACGAAGATCATACTCTTTATTTATGTTGTTTTAATTTTATTTTATATATACATATATATATATTTATTTATATATCAATTTATTTATTTTTAATAAAAGGATAAAATTTTACCACTAGCATGATTTAGACCTAGACCTTAATTTTCGTGATGGGTGACATTTTATTAGAGAAAATGCTTCTTTAAAAATTCTTATCATAGTGTTCATCCTAAGGAAAACTAGGTTCATTCATTTATCAAAACAACGCGACATGCCCTTCAGGACGCACTAGGTGCTCCAAGGGTGCCACTCACTTCATTTGTTCCCTTACGTGACGTGCCCTTCAGGATGCACTACGTGCTCCAAGGGTGGCACTTGCCTCTTGAATGACTTGGTAGACATAAAAAACCCTTGGAGTCAATACTCCGCCAGGTAAACTTGTGGGAGACTAAGGGCCTCTAAGGAATAACGCCCCCGCCTTATTGCATGCCCCTTAGAATCATTGTGAGCGACTGTTGCAGTCCGCCCTCACGACATCGTGGGTCCTCTCGAACTAGCTAAACGTTAACCTACAGTTCGAGTCATGGTGGGAGTGCTAGTAGACTGTGGCAGGGCTGTTGTCCACACCTCTCCCTCAACATCTCTAGTAGTCGTGCATGACCCCTTTACTCCACATGTGAGTCTGGTTGGCAAGCTATCATCAGCCTACATCATCAACAAATTGTGTCAGAATATATCCATATCATATCATCTATTTAGACGCACTAATATCACAGTAATACAATCAAACCCCAATGGTACACTCCCTGACTCGATCCAGTCCAAGGGGTTGCATCGATGCCTCTGCATCCTCGAGGTCCAAAATCCTGTACACTCAGTAAAACCAAGTCAATGACACCTGTCTATGTCAATGCAGTAAAGAAACATGTCATCAACCCATAATGCCTCATAATCAAAATCAAAGGTTCTAATAGCATAATAATCCAGATCACTTGCGAGCAACTGTCCTCAAAGATTAAGTTCACTCAGTGCGCCAGAGCGGGATGTTACAATCAGTCTATGTGCAACACTGACATATTTTTTTCGAGATTTTCCAAAATCTTTTAATACACTAGTTATATTGTCAAAGACATTATGTTTCACCTTTGTATCTTTTCTCGAATTTTGAATACCCAATAATGATGTAGCTTCTTTTAACTTTCTTGAATTTATTAGACAAAGTAAAAGTTGAGCTTGTACTGTTACTGATTCATCTTTGAAAAAAGAGTTATACATATTCTTAGTTCGATATATTATATGATGCTTAGCTTTTTTCTTCCCAAATTTGTCAGTATCAACATTTTATAGTATTTCATCATCAATGTTGATAGGTTATCCTGCATATTTCAATTTAAAGTTTATATTAAAAAACAAAACCTGAACATAAATTCACTAAACTATATATACAAGTGTTCATCTTGTATTATCTAAATTTATGTACATACCTATAGGTGATTCGTCTTCTGCTTCTATTTCAGTTTCGACGTCTTCTGCTTCAATTTTGGTTTCAACGTCTTCTTCAACATTATGAGACAAATCTATTTATGTTTTTTTTTTAATATCAAATTGCAATTACAATCAATTATACTAAACGATATTTTAAATTTGAATTCTATACTTTTAATATAGACAATATGTGTATGCATACTTGGTTGGACTTCTTCTTGTTGAAAATATATGTTTACATTATCATCGTTTCTTTCTTCAATATTTGCCCATTCTCGTTTATTTCTCCAATAATGCTCTTCCCTTTGTTTGTTATGGAGAGTATCATATCGAGTGCGATCAAATTTTCTCTTGCGCAAAATTTTGTTTCCCATGACTTTTATAGTTATCTGTAAAAGATATGTTCAACAAAGACTTCACTTTGAAAAAATGCTCAACATTTATCTTTCAACATATAAATTGTTAT